>JAWQUT010000284.1:149514-160123 GCA_033807755.1 Ellobium chinense
TTAAAGTCACGTTCAAAATAAGTAGAAAAAAGCAAATGCTACAGTAAGGCATCCAGTTTCAAGAAGAAGAACAGACAATAAAAACAATATAAGAAAGAAAAATTACTTAAAATGATGTGCTGTATCACAGCTTGAAACTGTCTAATAGGTCTACAATATTATACTGGGAGGTAGGAGTGATCGCTCATATTGTCTCTGTATACATTGTATGATTTTTGTTTTCTTTTGCTGCCATGTTTTATTATCTCTTCAAACAAAATATTATTTGAAATTTGACGCACTGAGCGGACATTAAAGCAACATCCAAAACTCATTTCCTCTATACTGTCAAATAGCTCTTAGACTACCCGGAGAAGAGGGGGAAAACTGAAAACCCAGAAATGCACTAGTGGAAGAGCTCTGACGAGTCTTTAAGAATGTTTACCGTACACCTGTTGGTTTTTTTACTTTATGTTACTTAAGTTTCAGGGCTATGAATCTTTAGATACTCGGGGGTCGTTTGACACAGTGGGTTTCGGATTCTGTGTAACCGTACCCTAGAGTATGTCAGTTTTCACGTACTATTTTGTTGTAGAGAAATAGTGAATCATGGTATAGACCAAAAAAAAAAAAATAAATCACATAATGTATGCAGTGACAGGATGAATAATCATTGTAAATTTACAGGTCAGTTTCGGGCATGGATACATCACATCACTTCGGGTACCTTTCCTTGCCTTTGATATCTTTTTTTGGTTATTTTCTTAAATGCCTTCACAGTGGATACCTTACTGTAGCACCTGCTCTTTCTACATATATATATATTTCGAACATGACTTTAAAGTCTTTAAAGTCAGGATTAGAATTATGGGATAATGGACCCATAGGAACTGCAGCCACATTTCATGGGCTTTAAAAACAAGAAAGGCAACAATAAACCTGAAGAGAATATTTTTAGGTGTGTTTTTTCTTAATCGAGTGTAAACATGACCTAAGAAAGTTAGGATATTCCTATACAAACATGTTTCAAAGGCAGACAACTTTGTTCAAGGATCAAATCAAGGGAGACAACTGCGTCTCTGGCGAGAGCGTTTTCTGAGGTGTTTTTCAAAATATGCGTGTACTTGGGGCCTAATTCTCTCAGGCGATTCATACACAGTTCACGGAGCTATTTCACGGGAGACAACCAGTAAATAACAAGAGGCTAATGAAACAAGGGAGATGATAACGCTACTAAGGGCCAGTCTGAGAGGATATTTTTTATAAGTGTAATTACTGTTCCGACAATTTGTAGATTCCAAGACGAAATCTTTCACATTATCTCTGCAACTTACTGGCTCTTACCACGCAGTCAAATTAAGTCATCTGCACCAGAATGCTAGTACATGGAAACAGAAGGACCTGTTACTGTAGTGATATTTTAGTGTGAGACTTCATTGTTTCTTTACGAGTTTGAGGTTTCTCTCTGAGATTACAGGAAAAAGAGGGAAGAAAACGAGAAGGAGAGAGGGGAAGGGGGAGGGTGAGAGTTGAGAGGTGAATTAAGTTTTCGATTATGTTGAATTTGACAGTTTTCATATGGCTCATCATGACTTTCTGCTGTTGTTTCCTAGTGCTTCCTTTCATAGTAAGCTCACGACATATGTATGCATTGTACCGAGCTCGGAGCAAAATGCATGTAGATTCGTTCTAAATCCAGGCAGAGCTAAAGGGCTTCAATGCCACAGAATGCTTTTAAAGCAAAATTCACAGTATCGTGGTCCGTAGACTGCTTGGAGGAATGAAGAACATTTAAAACCTAGATGCCGAGTCAGTGCGATTCTTTACAGTACACTCGTAAATTTTACTGTATTTACATCGTTTTAGTTTTAGAGCTAGATCTATATATTAACTATTCCCTCAGAATTTTGAGGTTTCTCTCAGATTCCTGGAAAAGGAGGGGAGAGGGGATGTGGGCGTTGAGAGATGAAATAAGCTTCCGCTCATGGTATGTTCACATCATATTACGTATACAGCTGCGAGTAGAAGACAACGTATATTAGTTCTAAATCTAGATAGAGCCAGAAGACACAAAAGAAGGAGAGAGAAAAGGAAGAAGTAAAAGAAAGCAACACACGTACATGAAAAGAGAAAAATGTGAGGAATACTAAGAGATGAGGCGAGAGGGAGTTAGAGAGAAAGAAAGTCAGGAAAGAAAGAATGAATAATGAATAAGGAGACATGTGATTGCATCCTGCTCTAAATTTTTCCTTCTCAGTGGCAGCGTGTATTACAGTGTGATTTTTCTAGACCTTTGTGTCACACATTGCAAGATTTGTGTCTTATATTTCCACATAATCTTAACTTCTGTCTCATGTCAGTACCTCTTGTCCTTTGAGTACAAAATCCAGGGTCTTCCAAAGCAATATGCTAATAAGTGACAGGATGAATAATCATTGTAAATCTACAGGTCAGTTTCGGGCATGGATACATCACATCACTTCGGGTACCTTTCCTTGCCTTTAATATCTTTTTTTTGGGTTATTTTCTTAAATGCCTTCACAGTGGATACCTTACTGTAGCACCTGCTCTTTCTACAATATATTTCGAACATGACTTTAAAGTCAGGAATAGAATATGGGATAATGGACCCATAGGAACTGCAGCCACATTTCGTGGGCTTCAAAAACAAGAAAGGCAACAGTAAACCTGAAGACAATATTTTCAGGTGTGCTCTTAATCGAGTGTAAACATGGCCTAAGAAAGTTAGGATATTCCGAGACGAACATGTTTCAAAGGCAGACAACTTTGTCCAAGGATCAAATCAAGAGAGACGACTGCGTCTCTGCAGAGAGCGTTTTCTGAGGTGTTTTTCAAAATATGCGTGTACCTGGGGCCTAATTCTCTCAGGCGATTCATACACAGTTCACAGAGCTGTTTCAGGGGAGACAACCAGTAAATAACAAGAGGCTAATGAAACAAGGGAGATGATAACGCTACTAAGGGCCAGTCTGAGAAGATATTTTTTGTGAGTGTAATTATTGTTCCAACAATTTAATAGATTCCAAGACGAAATCTTTCACATTATCTCTGCAACTTACTGGCTCTTACCACGCAGTCAAATTAAGTCATCTGCACCAGAATGCTAGTACATGGAAATAGAAGGACCTGTTACTGTAGTGATATTCTAGTGTGAGACTTCATTGTTTCTTTACGAGTTTGAGGTTTCTCTCTGGCATTACAGGAAAAAAGAGAAAAAAGAGAGAAGAAAACGAGGAANGGGGGGGGGGGGGGGGGAGAGAAGAAGGGTGAGAGTTGAGAAGTGACTTACGTTTTCGATTGTGTTGAATGTGACAGTTGTCATAATATGGCTCATCATGACTTTCTGCTGCTGTTTCCCAGTGCTTCCTTTCATAGTAAGCTCACGACATATGTATGCATTGTACCGAGCTCAGGGCAAAATACATGTAGATTCGTTCTAAATCTAGACAGAGCTAGACTGCATGAATGCCACTGAGAGAGAGAGAGAGAGAGAGAGAGAGAGAGAGAGAGAGAGAGAGAGAGAAGAGAGAGAGAGAGAGAGAGAGAGAGAGAGGAGAGGAAGATGAAGAAAATGAAAGAAGTGCATGAGATACACAGAGAGGAAAAATGGACACACACACATACATACACACACACACACACACACACACACACACGCGCACACACACACACACACACACACACACACACACACACACACACACACACATACATACAGACAAACATACATACATACATACATACATACATACATACATACATACATACACACACACATACACACACACAGAGACATAGAGAGAGAGAGGGGGGGAAGAAGAAGATATAAACAAAGAAAGAACTTCATGAATATTGAGATACACAGAGAGAAGAAGGGAGAGGGAAATCGAGAGAAAGAAGCCTGGAAAGAAAGAATAAACAAGGAGTAAGGATACAGATGTCTGTATTATTATCCTGATGTAAATTTTCCACCCTGAAGTGGCGATGTGTTTTTACAGTGTGGTTTTTCTAACCTTTGTGTCACACACTGCAAGATGTGTGTTATATATCCACACATACCTATCTTATGTATCTTGTCAGTGCCCCTTGTCCTCTGAGTACAAAGCCAAGGTCTTCCAAGGTATATAAATATGTTAATTTGACTAGTATGTTAATAAGTACTACTGACCAAGGGCACACAACTTGAGCGTGAGATTCCTTCCAGGGTAGTCTTCTCTTACAATGGCTCAGTGTGTAAGATTTGTCCTTCATTACTCTTAGTACGGGTAAAATTATATTATAGCTGTGAATGTGTTAAGTGGTGGAATGAAACTGAAAAAAAAAACGGATGAAGAAAGATATAGAAGGAAATGAGGGTTGAAAGTTGGAGACAGAAGAGCAAGGAGAGGAAGAGAGAGAGATATAGAGAGAGAGAGAGAGACAGAGAGCCAGGCAAGCAGGCAAGCAGGCAGACAGACAGACAGACAGAGAGAGAGACAGAGAGACAGAGAGCCAGCCAGACAGCCAGCAGACAGACAGACAGGCAGGAGTTTGAGTACAAGTACCCATACTCTTAATACACTATCACAAAACAGATTTTGGCCGTGCATTTTTTATAGTCATGTAGTTTTATTTATGAAAGTAAATCAAAATCACTGTCATTGAGTGTCATTATCATGAAATTGTTCAGTTTATTCACGTAAACATCCGCAAACATGTATGCACAAGTACATGACCACTTAATGACAATAGACGTTTACATTCATCATACTGCCCTCTTTCTCTCCTCCGCTTTCTTCTTCTTCTTCACCAGCTCTTCCAAGAGAATAATAATAACAACAGTAAAAATAATAGTAATAAAAAATATGTGGTCGCTCATTTCCACGATTTCACAATTCTCCATTAGAATTGCCCTCTGCAGGCCAGATCACTCAAAAACTTTCTCAGCTCACTGTAGAACATACAGAACAAAATATTCCATTTGATTAGTGCTGAACACTTGCTTTCACACAACATTCCTCACTGCTTATATCGAGTTACCCATTTCACAGACGGATGGACTAATAACAGTATGTTTTCCAGCGTCATTTTCAATATTGTCACGCTCGTTCCACATTTGCCCGAAATATTTTGTTAGAGTTTGAGAAACTGAGCGCTCTTAACCTGTTCCTCAAAGCAAAAGAGAAAAAACAACAATGAGGCAAAAACGAGTTTAGCTTGTACAACTGGGATATAATAACGACTCAAACTCATTGAGTCTTCTTTTCCATAGGAAAAAAAAAAGATAAGTGGAAAATCTTAGTACTGTATTATATACAATGAAAATCATCAAAAAAAAAAACACCAAAACTTAGGCAAATGCAGATGAGTGTGACGATATATTCTTGGGAGAGAATCCAAAACACGATCTTTGGAACCTAGGTCGAACTCCATGACCATCTGGCCTTGCTCCTTCACACGCCATCCATTTCTTGCATACGTTGGTTGACAAGCCTAAGAGCGTAAAACAGAACGTACATAACTGTAAACAATCATGGTGGGGGTGGGGGTTGGGGGGAGGTGAAGGAGGGGCTTACTGTATAATTACCACAAACATCATCATTAACCCCCTAACCCGCACTAGGGAAGGAAAAAGACCGATGCAGGAGTAAACACCTTTACTTTACACTACACCGTGCAACTTCAGTTTTCCTCAGGTATTCTCAAAATTTCACAACTTATGTACCCCTTCAGAACTTCTCTTACAGACTGTATGCATGGTGGGATGCTTCACACAGTCATGTGAAATATGTAGTTGAAATTCAGTCCCCATCATCCTTCTGACTGTCACTGGCTACAGGCAAAAGTGTTTCAGATATAATCAAGTCCGCTTAATCACGACATTTTTTTTTGACACAACAGTTTATCTGTTGGATTTCTGTATAAATCTGGATCATCTCCTTTTGTTTAAAATGCGACTATTTTCTTGTTCCCTAAAAGTTGCGATTAAACGGAGTCGACCATAGTTGTCACATAATACAGAATGCAAATGCTCAAGTCACTTGCAAGACTACTCAGTCAAGACAGATTCATCAGCCGCATATTATATACAGTCGACTCCGGTTAATTGCAATTCAGAAATTCGCAACTACCATTTAATCGCAGCACTTTCCGTAAAGCAAACATGCTTTAATTCTAACAGAAATCACTGGATAATCGCAACTCCTTTTAATCGCAATTTTTTCCAGGCTCTCGAGAAGTTGCCAGTGTGCGGAATGATATTGATAGTATCTCCTGTAGTCGGTGTGGTAATCCTCGCAATGTTTTCTTCCGTGATGTGTTTCTCCCAGTGTTAGAGTGTACCCTTAAAAGATCCCACTTAACCATAAGGCCCATGTGCACCAAGAATTTGAGAACCTCTTATCTACACAATTAACGATGATTCTATTTACGGCGTCCGTGTCTGGTACATGTCACCGTGGAAGAAAACTCCTAAGATTACGGGCGTTCTCGTTTATTGTAGAACACAGTAATACCTAACAGTACCACCAAACTTGCTGTGCACTATGGTGAGTAAGTATTAGTAACATGGAAAAGCCGTTTTCATCTTAAGACCAAGCAGGGGGTAAATAGTAATTGCCTTCTCGCCCCACTCAAAAGAAATAACATTAAACCTCCCCCCTCATACACCAGTGCTTCTGATTCTTACCACTATCTTGCCTTGACCCACCTCCAAACCGGAAGCGGAACTAGAAATACATAATAAAACTTGGCAAGCTCCAAGCACCAGTCTTATAACGCTTCGCAAATTAAGTCTGGCACCGCGGCGTCCAAGTTTGCCTGTTCTAAAAGGGAAGCGGGTATAGGATCACAGATCCAGACTACAACAGGTAAAAAATAATAGCCATGAAATGAAAGTGTTTGTAATGATTGTTTTGATGTTTTATCTCCCCGAAATTAATAACATTATATAAGCGCATTAAATCGTACACAGAAAACTGGCTTTATGTATCTTGCGTTTCTTAAGAATTCTCAAAACGGCGGTGGGAGTGGTTAGTGGGGGNAGATGACTTTGTTATATTTTAGCTATATGCTCTCCTATTAATATCATTTATGCTCAATCCTTGCTGTCCTGATATTTTCTTAAGTCTTCGCAGTGGGCGGATCGGCTAAACACCCCTCTTACATACCCACAAATAACAGGAAATCTGTCTACCTCATTTCGGCCCTGGACGACTATGAGCGACGGCGTATCTGATAACTTTTTAACTTGTGATGAATCTGACGTCAAGGAAGCCTGTGGCCTCAGCGATAATAGTCTCCAGATTTAGCGTTTCCCTCATTAAAGAAACATTATACATTGTATTCATGGAAATGCTGGGTGAACGGAGAAGGTGAAAGGTCGTGTAAGGGTAAGGAAAGGCAACTAGGAGACAACCATCACGGAACAGGCTAGGAAAGGTCAGAGGTTGAAAAGGTATACGATGCAAACAAGTAAAAAAAAAAATGTAATTTTACAGTAACTTACTGGCAGCAATTTGTATCAGTAATTTGCCGCAATTTCAAATCTTAATCATAAAACGCAAATATTTTACTGTAATTTAAGGCTCTCTTTAAGGTTTCCATTAGCGTAAATTCTCAGGATAAGGTAAACAATGTAGGCCATAACAGTGAAGTACTCTTATTTAAAAGTAAATCACAATCATAAAATAATAAGCACTCAACACTGCCAATTATCCTACCACTGAGACTAAATCTTATAAACCATTCTTGAAGCTATATAGGTCCAGCGAGTTTTTCAAAACTAGACAGACAATGCCTGCACCTTCACATCATCAGAATTTTTTTGAAGCTATTGTATTATAAATAAACTCGCTGTAGTTATACGATCATAATATCATGTACCGGCATCTTTCAGAAAAAAACTATTTAAAATATCACAGTGTGCTGTAAAAGTGTTGCACTCCATGGTTTTGATATTTATAATTCAGTCAAGATCCTTTTCCATCACGATGTCCTTTTCTACCATTCAGTTCCCTTCCTCCTCTCCTCGCCTCCTACACCCACCAGTTCCAAAATGTAAACGATAAGATCTTATTACGCTGTTGATGGAAATATACAGACAGCACAGCAACGCACATTCTTGCACTTTTGAGTCTATTTCAATTCGTTGAAAGCCGCACTTACATAAAGTATGACACCCAGAATATGATGCACGTTGTCGGGGACAAGATAAGCACAGTGGAACTTCGATATTCAGTACTCATTTAATATATATGTACCTTCTAATTGTATGAACTTAACAATAACACGCATAGCTTCAGTATCATTCAACCATTTCATTGTCCAGGTAGACCTCGATATTAGGTAATCCTCAATAATAAGCATCATGTTTATCAATGCGCTAAGGTCACATTTTTTATCAAGGTTCCGGCACTTTTGCTTTGCAGTGCACTTCATCACGATGAAATGTAAATATTTTGGTTATCTTCCTTACATCTGCCATATATCACCCTCATTTTGAAAACTGTCTGGTGTTTTAGGATGGTTTTGACAAGGAAAAAAAATGATAGACCCCATATAACAGCCTTGTTTTTCCATTCTTGACATAGTCATAGGACAATGACACCATCGAGTTGTGCTCTCAGGTGTCATTGTCAGCTGTCAGTGTTCTGCGCCAGTGTTTGGAATGGAAATGCAAGGCTATCGGCTATCTCGAAGGACAGCACCGCAATGATAATGATACAGTTCATTTAATCATAGACAGGTCATGGACTAGATCGATATTTCGACTAAATCGGTGCTGTTGTTAGAGAAAGCCAGGCTATCATTTGCTTAGTAGTTTTATCACAGTTCAATAATTTCCACAAAGTTAAAACTGGGTTTCTGACGTGATATTGCAAGAAATGAGCGAAAGGGCCTTTGCGTCTGCTGGAACTTGCATCCATAAACTCCTACGCAACAGTTACGTTACTTTTGAGCTTATTTTTTGCGCACATAAATTCTACACAAATCTGGGATGAAAAACATGCCCATCCATCACTCTTCACGCTCATTTAGCAATAACAGGACATGACATTAATTAAACCCCGAGGACTGCACTTTAAGTTTGGAGAGAGAGCGATAGCAGATTTAACTACTCTTTTTTAACACAGAGCGTGAGCAGTGTCCTAGGGTCAGCGGCACACTTACTCCAGGGGTTCCCAGAATTTACTGGTTGGCGACACCAAGTTAATTCTGTATAACCCCTGTTTTAAAATATTCACCTGATCTTAGTATCATGTGGAAGTAGGTCAGCAGTAAGATGGTAAGCCATTATTGCGTCTTCTAGAATTAGTTTCGCATACCAAAATCAATAGCAAGAGTTTACTCAGTTCTTGTAAAATACGAGTGCAATCCACTTGCACCTGATTTGCCGAAACCAGTTCTCCACTTGCTTGAGATCCTTCTCTTCATATGCGCGAACCAACCTCAAAAGATTTCTAAGGATCCCCAGGGAATCACATGTGCAAATGCACTGGATATTGACCACATCCCTGACTCTCAATGATTACACTGATTTACTGGCAAACTCAGACAACCTAAGATGAGGAAAACTATGAAACACAATATCAACTTACTCTCATTTTTACTGTCTTTAAAAATTTACTGTAGCCAAAATTATAACCTTTCTAATGTAATATCTTCTAAAAAAATTATAGACATTTCATCTAAATCATTTAGATGTATGAATCTTTTCGGAAAAGAAAGAAAAAAAAATTAAATGCAAAAAAAGACCCCACACTTTCGAAAAAAAATTCACTCGTTAAAGTGGAAGGAAAATCGGTTCGCGCATGTGAGGGAAAAACGATTCGTGCAAATGGATCATTTTCGAATCGTGAATTGGATCATCAAGCGTAATATACGTGCAAATGAAAATCGCCCGAAATAACATATGAGAATCAGATAAAACAACATTTTAATGGAAAATACACACATGTCACTCCAACCCACATCACATCCTACAGGGCTCATTAACAGATCCTGTCGAGGGCGCTAATCAGAACCAAAGACCGGGGCACATAAATACCAGGCTGAAAACCCATGACTTAGACTACCCATTAATGCTTCAGATCTTGAGAAATAACGATGGGAAGGGGGGAGATTGGGAGTGAGCACAGTGTTCATTACCAATTACAAGTCCCAATCATGCAGTACAGAGCTCGAGTCTTGTCTCTTTGTCTCTTTGTAAACAGCACCTGTGCGCAGAATGGAGTGTGTGGTGCGAATGAAACGCGCAGTCAAAAGATTGGCTACTGGCCAATGGTGATAATGCGACGCGTCAGAGACCATCTACGGGACAAGTTTTGGAGATAAGGGGAGATGGGGCGGTGGGGCTGGGAGAGTGGAGACGGGCCTGCAATTGCACTTTTAAGTTTTATTGCTTCACTCCCTCTCTCGAGCAATCACCTCTAAAAGTACAGAATACTTCGCAGTTTATTATAAATAAGATAGATCTATTACTTGTTTTATAACCACAAAAATACACTCTCAAACACGTGCGCACACATATAACACACACACATATAACACACACACACACACACACACACACACACACACACACACACACACACACACACACACACACACACAGAGACACACACAGACA
>JAWQUT010000284.1:173646-195138 GCA_033807755.1 Ellobium chinense
CCCGAAAAAAAAAAGAAGTTCTGAAAGAGTTGGGTCAGGACCACACTATTGTTATAAACAAATGACACTCTACATTAACATTATCTATCACCGCCTCTTGCTTGTTTATGTTGAGATTTACAGTAGAACCTCGATATAAAGTACACCCTTAGTGCATGGAGAAAGTAAACATATTACTGAGGTATACTTAATATCAAAGTCTACCTGAATAATGAAATTGTAAAATTATAATGAATCCGTAGATGTGAAATTCCTACTCATGAAATGAGTACTTAATATCGAGGTTTCACTTTAATGGCTTCCTGCACGGATTATGCCAGCGCTGGTATTGATGATGGTACTGATATCTGTGAGGTGGGAAGAGGAAGGGAGAATACAAACTAGAAATCGCCGACGCTCGCATTCTGTAGTGCGGTCACAAATCTGGCCGGGGAAATGTTGATAAATGTTGTGATTTTACAATCGAATATAAATATGGCAGCAATATCTCGTTCCTAATGTAAGTGATCACTTCAGACAGACCTCAGACAAGTGGTCTGTTTATACAGAGTAGTTTCTTTGTTCCAGCCATTATTGAAAAAAAACAACAACACCACTCTCCATCCATTCTTTGAGTTCTAATGTTCCTGTCAATGAACCCTTCCCTTCTTTGGGGTTCTTGACCCGGGGGGAAGAGAGGGGAAAAAGGGAGGGAGGTACGGGGTGGGAGGGAGTGGCCACAAATAGATTACTTTTGTCTGACTGTTTTCTCTCTCTCTCTCTCTCTCTCTCTCTCTCTCTCTCTCTCTCTCTCTCTCTCTCTCTCNTCTCTCTCTCTCTCTCTCTCCCTCTCTCTCTCTCTGAACAAAATAAGAAGCACAGAGAAACTTTCCAAGGATCTTCTGCGCATAAAATCCCAGCTGTCTATCATGGCACGAACCTACATTGCCCACTCCCGAAGATTTGAGATAGACCCACACTTTTCTTTGACCCTTTTAACGACCCCATGTTAGGGTAGGAGGTGGGGGTTGGGGGTAGAAGACGGTAGCCCTATAGTAATGAATGTCATTTCATCTCTTCCTGGTCTCTTCCCTTTCCGCCCGCCCTTCCCCTCCCCCCCACCTCAACACAGTAAGAAATAATTTTTGCAGCTGTAGACCATAATGTTTACTGTCTGTAGTCTATCCATCTTGGCAGCGGTAAATGTGGTTTGCTGTTCGACACCTGTTAACCGACTGGCCTCGAGTGGGCGTAAACAGATGGTGCAGTAAACAAAGACTTGTTTTCCAGAAACGTGAGGCGCATTGTCGTGGTAGTTCTAGGTGGTCGATGAACTGCTGTAAACGGATGGGATGAAAGCGGGGCTGGATTTAGCTGGTGCGAGGTTTGAAGTATTAGGAATGGATTTAGAGTCCACGGGGCCCACTTCATTACAGTTGGAAGAGAAAGAATGAGTGTATCTGAGGATGTGTCTCTGTGTGTGTGTGTGTGTGTGTGTGTGTGAGAGAGAGAGAGAGAGAGAGAGAGAGAGGGAAAAGGTGAACATTCTCTCAGAGATGATATCTATAGACGGACCAAACACTAAAGCCGTTCACTCTATATATCTATATCCCATTCAATTCTCCCTTCTAAATGACACAACAAGGGTCCCGCCTGCTGTGGGTTGCGAACCTGATGCTGACGTGTAACGCCCCTGTGTATATATCAGGCTACACTCACGTCACAAATGCCACAAGCAAACAGCGAAACTAATGAGCGTCCACGTCCAACTCACTTAGCTCGTGACCTGATGCAGCTAGTCTGCCTAAGAACCGGCTTGATCTGATTGCGGTACTCGACTCTCTACTCCACGTCAGGAGTCGATTCCAAACACTGGAACTAAATGGATTCTAAGTACTTTTATGAGTCGACCTCCTTTCACTGAATTCCATCAATTATCGCACAAAAATCTTAAACAGCTGACTGGTATAATTATTCTGTTTCTTTTTACGTTTAAATAGTATTCTCGTTACAAAACTCCCAATTTTAAGGATTGATTCCATTCCTATACGAATAACTACATACATAACTATTAATTTAGTGCAGGTTGTAGTCTTGGGCGATTCGGGTATCAAATTTTCATTCTCAGGACAGATTCAAGAGGACATCAGCAACTCTCAACTTAACATTTCGCATAGCTTCTTACTCTTACAATGCACTGGCTTTAAAGGTCCCGATCCCATTAATTTTCATGGAAATTAATGTTTTAGGAGTACAATATATAGGAATAAAATTAATTTTTCCTGTGTTTTTATCCTCTAAGACATTACTTTTATATCCCAGATTGATAACCTACCTGATTTCTTTATTTGTAACCCACTAAATCTGGATTTATTTGAAATGAGTCGCGCTCGGTTACCGATTCCGGAGTCAAAAGTACATGGGATTGAATAGGTTCCAGAATATGCAGAATCGCCCATTTCTGATTCTGCCCACCACCCGCGTTGACAGCTGAGGTAAGACTAGATGTACAGGTAGATTTAAAGAACACGAATTACTCATTAAAGAAGTGCAAACTCATAATTATCATTACTAAGGAACTCTGAAAAAAAAACCAAACCAACACATCATTGCCATGCTCAGAAATAGCTACAGCGATGACAACAACAATATAGCAAAACTTGACATCATCGATATTATCACCAAGATACGTAACCGCGCAACATTACTACGGCCACCATCTCTCTATCCACTATCACTGCCGCTATTACCGATACTATCACCACCACCTACATAAGCAGGGCTACAGCTGTCAAAGACCACAATAACCACTACCACCACCACCACCTTCTCCACTGCCTTTACAACAATCATTATTCACCACTGTCTTTATTATTATAACAAGCAACACCATTATCTCCTCCTTCCCACCATTTCCACATCCAAAATACCATACCACCACAACCACTACCACACACTGGCATCAATGCTCTTTAAGGCAGCTAATGTTCAACGACAAGGATCCGAGGCAATGAGCATCAATTCAACCATTACCATCATCACTACAACAGCAAGATCATTGCAACTTCCCAGTCCTCATTATTCGCACTACCACCCTCACTCTAATCACCGTCACTACCATCAACACCATCATCATCATCATCGTCATCATCATCATCATCAGCAGCAGCAGCAGCATCAGCAGCAGCAGCAGCAGCAGCACTATAACCACTTCCAACAGAGTCATCACCACTGCCATCACTATCATTATCACTACCTTACAAGCATAATTACCACCAACATCATCACTATTACCATCACTGACTAAAACCAAAATAACATGAACAATGAAGACTACGACGACAACAACAACAGCAACGACAACAACAATAAAAACTAATTACAGCAACATAACAACAAAAACAGCAGCAACAAAAACAACAACAATAACGACGACGACAACAACAACAACAGCGACAACAACATGAAAAATAAGTACAGCTAAAACAACAGCAGCCACGACAACAGTGACGACGACAGCAACAATAACAAACAGTAACAAAAACAGCAACACATTATCCCTAAAGAGATTGCTGTACACTCAAAAAAAGCCTGCCGCCCCTTCCAAAAAAACACTAATTGATCCAGGCTGCCCGAAATACATTACAAACCCATTATACAGTTGGTTCTGTTTAATCGCAGCTACTCGGAAACATGGGAGGATGTGAATAAATGAAGCTGTGATTATCCAGCGAGTGATTATATATATAAGTTTATATCTTTGCCACCCCACAGGGATTGTCCACTCAGTTGTCCCAGCAGCTACAATAAAGTATTGCCAAGTCAATTTCAAAATTTCACAAGTTCAAATGGATTTTGTACAACTGACCCAAATAATTAGAGCTGGTCAACTGTCCACAGAATAAAAGTTACGCTCTTTTAGTATAGTCTAGTTACAGACTGGAAAAGTTCTGTGGAGAATAACCCATATAGGAAATACATTATAATGTTTTCTGAAAAATGTTGTGAGTAAGCGAAAACTGCGAATAGGTTGATTGCCAGAATACATAGCCAACTGCAGTTTTATTTCAAAACCTGTGGCTCATAAATTCTCCACGTGGGTTGTAACACACAGGCGCTGCGTTTTATACCATACTTGAAATCTTTATAAAAGTCTAGAATTCCCCTTTTCCCTACCCGTCAGCTTTACTCAAGAATTAAGAGAGTCTTAGAGATGGCTGGCACTTAGCTATTAGGGTAATGAGGAAACATGCACACCTGCAGGCATTCCGACTCACCCATTTCAGAGTCATAGTCCCCGATAAAGCGCCCCGTGAGAAAACGGACAATCATCGCTGTGGATAAATATAAACATGAAATTAACTTTTATTTAGCCGATACTAAGTAACCTTTTGCATTGCATTAAATCTACACATTTCATTAAAAAAATATACGACTTTTAATTACCCCGTAGGGAAATTAGTTTACAATGTTGTACAATGTTATACATTTCATTCATAATACAAACACATAGAACAATACACATCATACATGTAAAATGCATACTATTACAAATGAAATACATAATAAAGTGATTAAACATTACGACAAAAACAACTGCCCCTCAAGGATGTGTGCTATCACCGATTTTGTTCACTATATATACAAATGACTGCAGAGTTAATGAACCGAATGTTCATCTAAACAAATTTGGTGACGATTCAACCATACAAGGTTTGATAGACAGTGATGAAAATTCTTACAGATTATCTGTTCAAAACTTCACCGAATGGTGTGATAATCATTTTCTTCTGTTAAATGTCAAAAAGACGAAAGAGCTGGTTATAGACTTTCGAGTGAAAAAAGAACTTATTACTCCCTTAACAATTAAATCCGAAAACGTTGAACAAGTAACAATTTACAGCAACTTGATTGGCATGAATACACTTCTCTCATACACCGTAAGATCAACAAGCGACTATACTTTTTACGCAGAATGAGAAACTTTAATGTTGACAGAACACTCATCTCTCTCTTTTACAAATCAACTATTGAAAGCATTATTCTCTTTTGCATCGCGTCATGGGGAGGAAACACCGAAGCCCAATATAAAAATAAAATAGACAGAGTTATTAAAAAAAAAATAATATTATTATTAAAAAAAATCTCATCCTCTCATTTTAACAATTTTGATTCACTACATATAAATGCATGTTTGAAAAAGATTAAAAACATTATCAAAGACACTACCCTTCCATTTGCAAAGCAAATCACAACATCAAAATGCAGTGGTCGCTATGTTTATATGAAATGCAATAGAGAGAGGTATAGAAGATCATTTATGCCATTCTCGATTAAGCATCTGTCATCATCATCATCATCATAATCAACATAATCCACTTTCTTGGTCCAATGAAATGTCATGTGTGTGTGTGTGTGTGTGTGTGTGTGTGTGTGTGTGTGTGTGTGTGTGTGTGTGTGTGTGTGTGTGTGTGTGTGTGTGTGTGTGTATGTGTGTGTGTGTGTGTAAGGGTGCGGGAGTGTGAATATTGAATATTCATCTTGTACATGTATCATAATGTTCTATTTATGATGCAAAAAAGGAAAAACGAAGACGATGTGCCTGTTATGGACAATAAAAGTTTATCTTATCTTATCTTATCTTATCTTATCTTATCTGATCTTATCTTATCTTATTACTGGTCGCCAGCGGTGCAGCGCCCTTGTGCCCTCTGTTCTAAAGCCAGGTACTCATTTACACCTGAGTTGAGTGGGGGAATGGAAATGAAGTGTCTTTCCCAAGGTCACTACAACGTAAACCGCCTGGTCTGCGAGTCAAACATGCAAACTTTAAACGTCACAGTCTTCAGTTTCGGAGTACAACTCACAAGATAGTTTGGTTAGACAGCCAGATTAACCCGTGGAGAGTATCTTGACTGAGCAGTTCGGCTAAAATATCCTGATACCTCTAGAATCGAACCCGATTCCTTCAACTTTTATTGAGAGTATGCTAATTATTTCCATTTTCATAGGTTAGTTTTTCATGTTATAGTACGTCAGCTGTTCCCAACTCTTTCCCTGACGAAAATAGACCGTTCTGTCAACTCCAGTGTAGTTCACTTCCGGTTTTAGTAAAATAGTAGTGTGATCGCGTCATCATATCTCGCTCCCAACAGTCAAAGATGTATCAGACAATAAAAATTAATGTAACAGACAACATCAGCCAGTCATACTCCTCTGACAATGGAAAAGTTGAAAGCAGAAGTAATGATTGCTGGAATTGTGGCTTGTGATGCCCGGATGACCACACATACATATTAACTGTGAGTAGTCCATGTGTGAACTTAGTGTTCTGTCTGGTGATCCAGCCATACACTTCAACTGTTCACAAGAGAATCACGTCCATCTAAATTTTCCATGCTAGCTTTAAAGTTCGTTAGTGAAACGGCAAACTCTGAATGCAAAAGACGAGGGTTCATCATAATAACTTCATAAACCTCGCAACAAGCCAAAAATAGAGTACAACTCCGCCAATATTGTGTCTCAAGCCTCTCGAATATAATGGGGGCAAAAACAAACTGGAATAGAATTACGCATCATAAAGTTTCGCTATAGTTTTAATAGCTTCTGTAGCGGTTAATTTACTCCTAAGCTTTTTGTTTGTGTGTTTATTTATTCTTTGGTTTAATCATGTGCAATGCAGTGGTGTTCAGACGTGCGCTGACAAAGAACCCAAGTTATTGTTGTACAGTTAAGTACGTCTGAATATTTCCGTGAAGCAAAACAGTCAACATAAATGGTGGTGGTACATTTAATTAAATCTAAATTATGAGGAATTTCGGAAACTGACTGGCAAAATAACTTAATGCCATTCCAGCCTAATCTCTTTTATCACCTCAACATCATATATCATGATAGTGTGACTGTTCATATCAACCTTTCGCTATACTTGTTATAATGCCTTACTCTACAAACTGTGGCGAAGTACTTAGTCCGTTTCGGGTTCGTAAAAAAAACCAAACAGTCTGATTTATCTTGGCATGCTGATACGTATTTTGCATTCATACAAGACAACTGCCTTGTACTAAAGCATATAGANTATTGCTGGTCGCCAGCGATGCAGCGCCCTGGTGTCCCCTGCTCTAGAGCCAGGTACTCATTTACACCTGAGTCGAGTGGGAGAATGGAAATGAAGTGTCTTTCCCAAGGTCACTACAGCGTAAACCGCCTGGTCTGCGAGTCAAACATTCAAACTTTAAACTTCAGAGTCTTCAGTTTCTGAGTACAACTCACAAACCATACTGGAACTACAACAACAGCTATCATAATACAGTTATTCTACAAATTTATAAGGACAAGGATAGTTTGATTAGACAGCCAGATTAATTCGTGGAGAGTATCTTGGCTGAACATTTCGGCTAAAATATCCTGATACGAGAATCGAACCCGATTCCTTCAACTTTTAGTGAGAGTACGCTAATTATTTCCATTTTCATAGGTTAATTTTTCATGTTATAGTACGTCAGCTACTCCCAACTCTTTCCCTGACGAAAATAGACCGTTCTGTCAACTCCGGTGAAGTTCACTTCCGGTTTTAGTAAAGTAGTAGTGTGATCGCGTCATCAAATCTCGCTCCCGAAAGTCAAAGATGTATCAGACAGTAAAAATTAATGTCACAGACAACATCAGCCAATCATACTCCTCTGACAATAGAAAAGTTGAAAGCAGAAGTAATGGTTGCTGGAATTGTGGCTTGTGATGCCTGGATGACCACACATGCATATTAATTGTGAATGGTCCATGTGTGAACTTTGTGTTCTATCTGGTGATCCAGCCATACACTCCAACTGTTCACAAGGGAATCACTTCCATCTGAATTTTCCATGTTAGCATTAAAGTTCCGTTAGTGAAACGGCAAATTCTGAATTCAAAAGACGAGGGTTCATCATAATAACTTCATAAACCTCGCAACAAGCCAAAAATAGGGTACAAAACAACTCCGCTAATATTGTGTCTCAAGCACTCGAATATAATGGGGGCAAAAACAAACTGGAATAGAATTACGCATCATAAAGTTTCGCTATAGTTTTAATAGCTTCTGTAGCGGTTAATTTACTCCTAAGCTTTTTGTTTGTGTGATTATTTATTCCTTGGTTTAATCATGTGCAATGCAGTGGTGTTCAGACGTGCGCTGACAAAGAACCCAAGTTATTGTTGTACAGTTAAGTACGTCTGAATATTTCCGTGAAGCAAAACAGTCAACATAAATGGTGGTGGTACATTTAATTAAATCTAAATTATGAGGAATTTCGGAAACTGACTGGCAAAATAACTTAATGCCATTCCAGCCTAATCTCTTTTATCACCTCAACATCATATATCATGATAGTGTGACTGTTCATATCAACCTTTCGCTATACTTGTTATAATGCCTTACTCTACAAACTGTGGCGAAGTACTTAGTCCGTTTCGGGTTCGTAAAAAAAACCAAACAGTCTGATTTATCTTGGCATGCTGATACGTATTTTGCATTCATACAAGACAACTGCCTTGTACTAAAGCATATAGACCTAGAAGTGTCGCAAATTTTAATGCTGTTCGGCTGTTTTGAAGTCGAAAGCCATTACTAACGGAATCTGGAAGCTTTCAAACAAAATGGTCTCCTTTGAACTCAAACTTCGGAACTTTCTTTTGCAAGAAAAACAGTCTTCACTTTCACACCTGTGCTTCAAAGATAGGTATGGGGAATCTCTCAGGGCCGTAATAACCACTCCATCCCACAGCCCCGCCCGGTTAAAAGGCTGGAGGGTACAGAGATCAGCTTGAGAGTGGCTGATGTTATTGATTATAAACGTTAAAAGAGAGGTCAAAAACTCCTTTCAGTAATAAAGTTTTCTCTCCTTAAGCGCAGCTTGGTTATTCGCAAAGTTTCCTGATACACAACATCTAACTCAGGAACCTTGCAATGCAGAACGTCTTCTGCTGAAAGCACACTGCAAAAGTACAGTATAAGTTGTAAATACAAATGAAAATTTCGTGCCATGAGGTTCTGTACAATCTTTCCAGCATTTCATTTTAAGGACCGGAAATGCTCCTTCATAACACGTCCACATAAGTCCCTAAAGATGTTCGATCATATTTCCCATACGCCCAGAATTTGGATGTTTTTGTGACAACAAGTCAACAAGCGAGTGATGAGGGGAAAGTTCCGAAGATATTTTTCATGTTAGGAATTGTGTGTAAGCAGACTCGGCTGAATCAGCAAGAAGGAGATGAAAGGCACAGTGGAGAACTCTTCCGAAACTCTTGCAAGGAAGGGTGAAGAGCGATGTGGAAGTTCCGACACTGCACATCGAGCAATGCGACCTGTACATTAAGAAGATTTAGTCTTAAAATCTGGGTTAAGCATCACAGCGTCAGCTTCTATTATTTTGGGTGAAATCTGCCAGACGCACGAAACCGCAAAGCATTCATTAAGAGAAATACACAAGATCTGTTGCAGTCGCACGTCACGGTCTAGACTACAGAACTTTAATCTCTACCCACACGCTACGTGCGCCTCTAAACTACGCCAGGAGATTCATACCGTATGATGACGTCCTAAATTTAGCAGCACGGCATTAACTCGCTTAATATAGACCCATCCCTTGCAATTAAGCAGTGCTAATGGTTACCGTTTTCGCGGGAAAATTCCAGCTGCTCCTGGAAAGTACATCAAATTTTATGTTGGTGTACATTAATAATAAAAATGATAATCATCATCATCATCGTCAGGATAAAAAATCAGTGGGAGTCGTAAGTTCATAAGTCTCATTTTCAGGTCAGTGCCCGCACACGTGACTTCACCTAATTACTCCAGCGGGCCAGACTAATCCACGACACTCTCAACTGCCTTCGTGGGGCGCATACTGTCTAGAGGCTGATCTTGATAGCATTTTGATAAAATATTATCTTTCAGTGCCTGGAAGAAGAAAAAATAATTTCCTAGGGTACCTCCAACATTATCACAGCGGATCACAGCCTGGGTCTACCATGTTACCCGTTGGGCCAAGCTGCTCTGCACAATGACATGTATGTAGTTAATTAAGAATTAAAAGGCATTTTAACACCACTTGCCTTGGTCATTGATAAGCGACCCGAAGGTGCTCAGTAAACAGCTAGATAATAATAATGGGACATATCAGATAATAATAATGGGACATATCCAGAACCCTTCGTTGACTACATCACTGATTGTTTGTATCTCAAGAGTACGTTACGTGGAAAGGGCTGGCTCTTGAAAAGATATAATGGATTTAATTTTTTTAAAAATTGTCTCTATCATCAGTGCATATTATATACGCATATGAAATCTGATAGTGAAATAACAACTATATCTTAAAATGAAGTTTTCCTAGGATCAACATCCACAGTAGAAATAAACACACCTGAAGAGAAAGGCTTGGACTAATGGAGTGTTTAAACTGATAGTCTCATTCCCAGGGTTCAAGGCACAAAAGAGCCTCTCTAAATCCTCATAAATGGCTTAACTGGGGCCCACGATATATCTGTTACGGTTCTTCCTTTCTAATTTTGAATATCTTGCAAAATTTGAGAGCCCTACTCTAAACAGTGTAGATTTGAATACCTGACAACCCCATTCAGCCACAAAATCCAGCCACTGAATTTGCACCTTATATGATTGTAAGATAACAATGTGGAGGTAATTGTTATTGGATGTCTCGAAAACAGTTTGCTGGCCCCAAAAACCAAAACATAATCAGAGTTTAAACCCATAAAATCTGTCAGAGTGGGTCTACTCAGGTATCATTTATCTTACGTTAGAAGCAGCCACCCAAAGAGTGTCCTAGTGTTCGTTTTCTTCATTACATCGCATAACATTTTGGCTGCTGAGAACTCGCTTTGTAATAAGAGGTTGCATACAAAACTCTACACTCCTTCCGGGAGCTGGTAATGTCTTTGAGTGCACTGGCCTGCTGGGATTGTGATAATGAAGACCTCTTGCAAACCTGTGTATACTTTAAAGGTCATCTATTTTAAAAGAAAATGCATGTTATCATCGGGCAATCCCCTTGCTATAAAAAGTCTTATTTAGTTTCCTGTTAACCGCGATCACCCTGAATGAATGTTACAACTGTGTTCCCGCTGGGGAGCTTAAAAAGCAATAGCCTCGAGGTAAATGACCTGCTGAGATTTGCATTAACGATAAAACCACATGTGGAGGTCTTGCTGCGTTGAGGCTTCGCGGCAGATGAGCGAAGTCTATCAACCTTCCTTATTACGTAATCACTTTCTGCTGCCAGCCGGTGCGCGAAGCCGTATAACGATGTTTACTACAGAGCATGTGGGCAGGGTCAGTAAACATGTTCCAGATTTCGAATATTTCCACCACATTCAAACTACTCGAATAGAACGAGGTATTCGCTCTCGGATACGAATTTTACAAAAATTACGAAAGCCTGTTACAAATGTTAGACTTTCAGATTAACAAAAAGAATAACAAAAAAAAATATATGACAGGCATAATGAAATAAACATGCGTTGGAAGTGAGTGAAGTTTTTGCTGTTTATGTTTTAATGTGAGGAGCTCTGACTTCATAGAAAAAAAACAACGTTGTATTAATTTGTTTTTGAAATTTCAGGAGCATCGGAACATCGCATCTAAAATATTAAAATTGTGGAGGCTTGTTATGCGAAGAAAGCTGCATAGTAAGTCATGCTAAGATAAACAAATGTATTCGCATTTGTGTTCGATAATATCGAATACTGATATGCTTTGATTACATAAAAGTGTTTCGAAACTTCTTTTTGTATTCGACACCCACCGTCACTGTTTACAGGTATTTACGTCATTTCCCCTGCATTTGCTATTCTTGCACACATTATGCTGTGAGTTACGGGAATACATGGAGAGTAATTAGCACCAGACTAATCTAAGGAAGGGGTGGGCTTCCTCCAGGTAACACCAACAGACCTGGCAGGCCCGTCGATTAGGGCCTACTGGGTGGGCGGTGAGCGGGTCATTGTCTCCAAACACAGGGTTAGTTGAGAGTTGGAGGGTTTCTCTTTGCTGTTCTGTTTTTTAAATATTGCCTTTGAAATGGATCTTGAGACGGAGGGATGTGAAGGAAGATACTTTGTAGGAAAAGGGCGGTGGCTGTCGCCAAAAACAACATCAACACTAAGTAGCCGGGAAGAAATCAACAGAGATATAACAAACTGGAGTTAGTTACAAAAAAAAAAAAACCCCACAAAACTGGGATCCGTATAAACAGAATGATTTGTCGTAAATGCAGCCGTTCATCCTACGCGGGATCCACTAGACATTTATCATGGCAGTCTTTTGCTTTTTTTTCCTAACACTGTATAACGTGTCTGCTTACCAAATACACTGTCTTTGTCTGTCCACATTTTAGTCCACCAGCAGCTTCATTCGCAACTCTACCTGTTTGTTTACCTCTCTGTCTACATGATACAGCAGTTCCCAACATTTGCTAGCTTCTGTATAAGAATTCCTTTTCCCGTTCCTCCAGTAACTCACTCTTACCTTGATTTTAATTACAGTTTTAAGCCTGTACCTCAGGACACAAAAATGTGAGTCCCGAGTGACCACCAACGACTGCTCTATTGACGCTTTCTCCCAGCCTTACCCGCGAAAGTTGTGAATAGTAACATAGATTATAGGTTACAGGTCTGTAATTGTACTTTCACTTTGTGGTCCTATCACTTTGTGGTCCTACAAACTTAGGGAGTATATTTCATCTCCCCTTTTCCCTCTTTTGGCATGCCCTGCTTCCAGTAAATAGGACTCTAGGGGGGAAATTTTGATATCATGGGAATCTGTGTCCATTTTACTTTATTTTACCAGGCACTATTTAGTCCTGGGCTGGAACTGCCAGGTCAAGGGTGTGCTCAGGCGGAAGAGGAGGGGTTTGGCATTGACCAGTGAAAAATGTAGGGTCTGTTTACAAATAGCAACCAAGCTCAAAATTTCAATGGGCTTGCTAGGGTTGGGTAAGTCTTAAAATTTGGGCCACATAATGAGCTTCAATCTGGTATGGGTCTGGGTGAAAGCTAAAACTTTGGGTTCAGAGGGCAGCTCAAAATGTTAATATAGCCCATAGAGGAAAAAAGGGTCCAATCCTATTACAGGTCTGTAACCTATAACGCCTCTCTGCTGAGCTCAATAAACATATTGTTATTGTTATTGTTATTGTTATTGTTATTGCCACAAAAACTGGTAAACAAGTCTGTTGTAAGTATCCTGCTTAACACTATTAACTTCTTCACCCCGGACTTAACCTTTCATCTCGACGAGGTGATAGCTAACAAGCACATGGCGGTGCTGATATAGATAATGCACCGGCTAAGGGTATTGCGCTGGTGTGAGCATGTTGAACCGCCTCCTCTTAACCGAAATCCAACTAAACAGATTTCTCCTTTAATTGCTTTCAAATGTATAGGAAGAGAAGATGCATTCTGTAGTCAATGCTGTCGTATAATGTGGTAATCCGTATAACTGAGAATTGGAAAATGATTACGGGAACATAATTTTACAACTATATTTTAGCCTGAGATGTAGTTGAGAGCTTGCATATGAATGACGGGATCTCTTACCATCGTAATTCTTACATTAGTGCATCGGTGCCGAATGCACCGTTCGAAACATTCAACATACAGAGTTATTGTAATTCTTAGGATGATATGAGATCCCATCGTTAATGCACAAGTTCTCCAATTCCTCATAAATGTGCTCCTCGTTGAGTTTTGGAGCTTGTCCATGAATTTCGATTTCAATAAACTTTTGGGCAGGGAGAGTTTCCTAATTGTTAAATATAATGAACAAATCTTAAAATGATTCTAATTGAATGAAATTTGCTCAGAACGTGTTAAATTATTACTTTTTTAAAAAATCGAGGTATAAACATTTACGAACAGTCTTTTAAAACAGAACTGGTGGGTCTGCAGTGCTATGGTTGCACCGAAATTTGAGTGATGTGTGTCATGAGAAACGACCTGTCATTCTGACCAAACTCAGACCTATATTATATTCACATGAGCTAATTTGTACTGTAGAATACTAGCGTTAACGTCTACAAGAACTAAATTAGATCTTCATGTACATTAGAAGCAAACAAACAGCATGCACCGCTAGATCGCAATCGTCCTTTTAATTAGAACGTTTTCCCATTCCCCCCCGGATTTAGCAGTTAATGATGTAGAATATACTCCTCCATTTGGAGGGCGGCTTGTGTGGACAGCTGTTTCAGAGGTGCGCAGACATCCGCTCCTGTGGTCGCCATGCAGTAATTTGCAGATAACCCTGGGATACCACCACCACCACCACCACCACAACAACAACAACAGCTGAAAATTTTGTCACCAACATTTAAGCATTTCTCGTAGTAGGTCTTGTTTGCCACATCCGGCCAAATTATGACGCAGATCAGGAAAAATGCACATCTTAGCCACAATTAAAGGTTGCATATGCACATGGTATGCTATCTTTTCCGTCAATTGGTGTGCGTAAATACAGGGAGTGTAAGCTTCTCGGCTTTGTTTACGAACTTTGCCGGACATCCGGGTTCGGTTTCTGTCCCTAACCATCAGTATAAGCCCTCGGGAGAGTCCCTTGATATTGCCCTCAGACCGTCACCATGGCATGGTGAAGCTTTAATATGGCGTGTCTCTGTGTACAGTGTATACTCGGAGATTAGAGACCTGTGTCAGCCTATGAACAGACTTGTTTCAAATCGCAAGAGCCATTCAGAGTCCACGATGTTCCATTTTGATTCTGACTGCCTTCCGGAAGTTGTGTTTCTAATTTCACCCTAATGTAAGAGATGCATCAACTAATGGAGCCTGTGTTCCCGATCTCTGCAGTCAGTCATATTTCTAAATATTTGGCAATTTGAGCTTCATTACTTTACCAAAGTTGTTATCACCTAAGGAGGGGACATGGCCGTGCATCTTTGTGAAGAGTTTTCAGAACTGAGATCCTGTATTTTTAAGTCTGTATATTTGTTAGTTGGACTTTCGGACCCGGTAGTTACCGTAGTGATGTCCTCGGGAAAGACATTTCACTCTATTTCCTCACCCGATTCAGATATATTATGAATGAACACCTTGTCTTCGAACTAAGAGGATCAGAGCACTGCACCGCGTCAAACAGCAATGACCTTGTTGTGGATCGAACTTTATGTAGCAGTATAATGTATTATATGCGCTGTCATCATTCATGAAATGTAGAGCAGCGCTGGGCATTGAAAAACCTAATCCCTTCAAAACAAGTAAACATGAAGTTTACGCCTTTTTTAAAAATATTTTATTTTATACTTCCTGGTTTATTTATGCATTGACTGATTTACCGCGATATGAACCGATCTTGCCTTGTTCATTATTTTTAATGTTGTAGTATGTGAACGTCTATGTGTTTATCTTCCCCATTTTACCACCTGAAGCTTAAAAGCCGTTTTCTGAAAAGAGGGTGGGGAAACTTGATTTGTGGGAGTCTGCTACGTTGAACTATTATTGCTAGTCTTCTAGTAAGGCTTCCGGAAAGATCCCAACCACTAAGATATTTCTGCCTTTTTGAAATAGCGGCATGGCTGTGTATAGACGTCTACCTCAATCCGAACTGACGGCGAGGCGGTGGGTGCTGAAGCAGGGGTCGCGGGTTCGATTCCCGCCACATCACTTTTCTTTCCTTCTTCCACTTTCTCTCTGCAGTTGTCTTTTTGAGCACTTTCCCCTTCATCCTACTTTATGTGAGCACTTGTTTGTGTCCGCTCACTCGCCACTTGTGTTACAAAAAGCTCCGATTCCAACATGCAGTTACTACACCTGTGCATTTGGAACGGGAGTGAGGTGGCTTGGAGACATACTTGCTTGTGAAAAAAAATAAGCAACACAGGTTTCACCTGAACATTTTCCCTCCGTATCAGAATAGAATATACATGAAGTGTATTTTGAGCTACAAAAATTACCAGTGTTATTCTGTAAAGCGTGGCCAACGAGATGTTTGTTTTTCCTTTCGGGCGGAGAAGTTACAAATTTTAGATATAATGTAAGGTGTTTGCTCATGTTGATTTCTTATCGAGCAAGCCGAGGGCCGTGCTGGGAAGCCAATTATCTTCCGAACGGAAAGTTGCCATCTTTGTCTGTAGATGCACGCTAGATTTGAGCTGAAACCCATGTAATTGTGATAAAGGACGCAGCGGCGGCGCAAACCGGATACCTAATGGGGGTGGGGTAGGGAGGGTGCAGTGGTTGGAGAAGCGAACATCTAGGCAAGAACTAGCTGAAATTTGTTGTAAGAAAGAGAGCGCCTTGCGGGTGGGGAAGGGGAAAGGGAAAGGGGATAACACGTATTATTTGTTGGGGAGTCCTATGACTTTTTCCTTAAAATTTATATTTTGCAAGGGTGTTGATAAAAACGGAACATTGTTCGCACAATCCTTTCCCCACCTCCCCAACCACAAAATTTTACATTGAGTTGACTCCGCATATACCCTAGGTCCTCTCCAGTCATTCAGCAAGATGGATCTAATTAATAACTAATCTTTTTCTCGAATTCCCCCGTCTCCCCATGCCATCTACGCCTATGATTATTACGTCACAGCGGCGCGTCATCACAGGTAGAGAAATCTGTTGATCTCTCATCTGTCTAATACAGTGTTTGTGTCGTTATGAATTAACTTTGCTTTGAAGTGGGATAACGGTAGGGCTTTACAACTCAACACACACGAGGGGGAGCCCGTCAGATTGTTGTGAGTATTATTTTGCAGGCGAGACGGAAACATGAAATGTAAAGATAAGGAGGAAACCTAGGCATTTTAACCCGACATTTGGGAGGAGTCTGGCTGCAGATAAGGTAATATTTTTATCGGGTTTTTTTTTCTATCTTTAGGATAAGCTTAAGGTGATTTACGATTTATTATTATAAAGCAAAACTTTCTCTGTCAGATACATCATTTGTATAATATTGGGGAGTCTGGAAGGTTGTCAACATTCACAAATAAATTTAGTCGACACACCTTATTTGCACCTTATTTCCTAGAGAAAAAGAAGATAGAACTACAGCTATCTTATCCACCCCCATCCCCTTCCCTACCGCATCATCATCCTTTGCTCCCTCCCTCCTCCTCAGCCACTCCCTTATCTCTTCTCTCCATTCTGTTCTCTTTACCCCATTTTTTCTCCTCTTATCTTTGATCTCCTGACCCTTGGCCTCGCACAAAGAAGTGGTGATTACAAGAAGATGCTATTATGAAGCCACTTTAACACAGAGAATACAAATAACTGAATTTGTCCGAAAGTTGTTGCTAAAATGCAGAAGTTGTGATCAAGCGATGATTTTTTTAAAAAAATGAGACGGCGTACCTTTGAATCTCATCATCCACTTCTCAGTTCTGTTTGACACCAGCACGCGTCACATATCGTCCACGTGGCCTTGATATATTATAGAATATCACAGTCTTCCAGTTATAAGCAAGTTACATCACGGTTATCAGATCTGCTTTCCGATTATATTAATAACTTCGATAACTTCCGCCTCAGCAGCGTCACGCTATTGTTTTAGGATTTCGTCGCTTTCGCTGTGCACTGTGTGATACTTTGGCAAACAATACACAGCCTAATGTTTAAATGCCGAAATATTCTACAAAAAAAAAGTCAAAGACAAAGACTCGGGCTTCATTGGTGCCGTTGCTGTATATGGTCGGAGGACTATGAATACAACAGTGATAGACTATCACATTAATGTCCATTTACGTCTTTTATGCGATCGTATCATTGTTCATTCCAAGGACAAACATGGGATAGGGATCTGATCTCTGCCCGTTCTAAATGTCTGAAGGTGGATCACGTGGGACACAGTATGCTTGAGACTCTTTCATGTTGGTAAACTTATTGATGTTTGTCAATGGCCAAGTGCCTAATAAACTTGAACTTGAACTTGTTCTATTAACAGAGACAATGAAATTAAACAATAACAACAGCAACAACAAAAACTTCCATACGAAGGTGAACTGAAGGTAGTAAAGTTCATAGCAAATACGCCAGAAATATTGTGATCAAATTACAATCACGCACATTCGTGAGTTGATATACACATAATGCTGTCCCAACCCAAATCCCCCGAATTGGATCACCTGGCCCAGGGGATGTTAAATAAAGCCAAATCTCAGCTCAGGCTTACGATATAGACTAGACCTGACTATGAAGTAAAAAGAATCTGAACGATTTCATTGAAGAGCGAACTCTAACAAAAAGGAAACGGCCTGAACGAGGTCAAATTATTCACCTAGCCTACGAGACAGACTTGAGCGTGTGAGTTTCCTCTATTACGCTCAAAAATAGTATACGGCACTTGCGTAATTTACCTTGCTGTTGTTCGACAAAAAACACATTTTCTTGTCATCTAAGAACAGAGGAATGCTAATGATAGCCTGCTGTAACAACAAAGGAAATCTCTCCGTCTTTGTCTCTCAGTCTTCTGTCTCAGATTTCTCATCTCTCTGTCTCACGAAACAGACAAACTCTAACATTACAACCATAGATCAACTCAAAATAACTGCTTACATCATTCAGGTGATGTATCGGTCTAATCCTGTATGAGACAATCTGAGAATCCATCACCACCAAAGATCATTTGTCAAAGGTTTGGCTAAACAAACAAATACTTGAAGTTTACATAATCCGTCACGGAATGACGCCATCCTAACCAGGTATAAGCTGACAAAGAGGCCTCCGGTCCACCACATTGTGAGCAAAATGCATGCTTCCTCTGCCCGCCATTTTCTCACAGCAGTATGTGAGTACAGAACAAGTACAGCGACTTTTACAGAGAGACCCATAATGTCTACCTCTGACTTATATCGACCAATCATAGGCCGTTTTTTAATTAGCCAGCTCCAACAAAGCTTATTGCCAGGTTAATTAAAATATAAATCACATAGTAGTTTGTAGTTAGATTGCATCATCAAGTCCCGTTTCCACATATAAGAGATTCATCAGCCAATAAAACCCAATGTTACAAACCATATCAGCCAACTGTATTCCAAGGACGTTGGAAATATAGAAAGTGGAAGTTATGGTTTTTGGAGTTGCGGCTTACGATGCCCGGACAGCCGTGCATGCTTAATAACTGAGAATGGTCTACTGACAATGAAAACGAAAGAATCTACAGCAGGACATTAAAATTTTAAGAACTTACCTGACTTGCCGACGCTCTTAGCCCCGAGCACAGCAATGTTGATGTCCCGGCAACTTCCGTTGACCGCATGTTTATGTCCCTTGTCGTCCATGGCAACACATGACGCTCACCTTCCTCTTGGTCACAAGACTAAATATGTTCCAATTCCAGGCACTGGGTTAACTAAACTGTACGCCCTTATTTTTTTTCAAGAACTTAGAATTCGGACACAGAATCTCAGAGTGTCTGAAGATATCTATGCATCTGCTTTCCTTCAGCAGCGTACCATGCGCTTCCTACTGGATATGAGCCAGAAGAAAGATAAGGTCAGTCAGTGTTTAATCTTCCCTTTGCTTCTTTCCAGTGTTTTATTCCTGTAAAACTGTCTCTTTCCAATTGTTTGTCTTATTCCTGACGTTAATTTGAAGCTCTCACGACCAAGGCTTCACGAAATCTTGTCGTTCACTGCATTGGCATTTTGGCTACAGTGTATTTCTAGGCCAGAAATGAAGTGCTACACACTCTGGTCAGATACGTATTATTACATACAAGTGTCCAAGGTTGCTTTTAGATATATCCAGCTGAGGCTTAAGACAGAGTCATCACAACTGCATGACGTCATTCAGGATTTGCACGTCACAACCTGGTTGGAAAGTAAAAAAATAACGAAATAAATACATTTAGGTTAAATAATGAATAGCATCGACTAATTGCAGTCGACTCCACTTAATCATAGTTTGCAGTTTCTGCTTAATCGCAACAATTTGCAGATGTCAGAATATTGTATTTATCAAGTATAAAAGACATTGCATAAGGTAACTTCTCTTAACATCAATTTTCCATTCCACGGGGGAGTTGTTATAGAGTGAAGTAGACCGTTTAAGAAGGTTGTAAACATGTAATGGATTAAATTGCTTATTGTTTTTATCATCATCATTATTATTATTATTTTGCTATTTCTTTTACAATATAGGCTATATAAACATGTTCAGCTGCCCTGTGAACTCAAAATCTTAGCTACCATTCAGCTTTTTATCATAAATTAGGCCAGTCTGTACTCATCAACAAAACCATAACAAGTCCATGGAAATTTTATTTAAGCTAGGCTGCTTTTTGTAAAAACACTCCCCCCACCCACCCCCATGTCCTTCTTCCCGTCCTCTTTTTCATTACCTAACTTTGGAAGCACTGGTTTACCTTTGCCCTCCCCTCATTCAATAGAGAAGAATATACCCATGAAAACAGTTGAGCCAAAATAAAGCAAGATGACCAAGCTTCCCTAAATATTAATATTCAACTCCTGGAACCATTATCTGTGAGTGCAGGACATGGGAAGACAGAATTGAAAGAAAGTTAAAAATATTCCTTAGTTGTAGGAATTAACATCTAAATTAGAATTAGGTATTATCAGCTCCATCACGTGACCTAGGAAATCTTGCTCACACGTTGGTTTGTTTAAATGCCCTGGTCATGTATGATTACTCGTCATTTATCAAAATATCCTAGCAATCCCTAGATCACGTGGTGTTACTGACCCGTCTGAAAATACCTCATTACAAGCTTGTAGCTAAAACGTGGAAGATCCTGAGAAAAAAAGGTTCTTCCTGTGTCAAAGACGCTGCTCCCACCGTCTCCTCCACCACCACCACCACTACAACAACAACTACCATCACTACCACTACCACAACTACTACCAACACGCCACAGTCTCCATTTATCACCATCCTCATCAACAACCATGGACACAGTCTACGCAGTTTCGGAGGAGACGGATCGGACCTTGTTTTTCTGTTGCTTGGGGAGTACATAATGTGAAGGTGAATCTAGGAAGAAAGGCTTCCCAGTTCCCACATTTGTATGCGTTGAATCGGGCATGTGGTTGGGATAACAGATAACAGCCCAAGGACGGAAACGTGGGCAAGATCAAAGACGGTATAATGGGGCAGTGGCGTGGCCAAGGCTCCGTCATGAGAGGTAAGGTGGCTGATTTTTCCTCTTTGGGGAGGAGGGGCAGAGTGGGGTGGGGGAGTAAGATGACTATATATGACGTTTGAAAAAGAGGCTAATCATAGGCGGCAACTGGGAGTCATGGGGGAGGGACGGCAGCTACAGACCCAGTGAAGGACATAATGCTCCAAGCGTCTTTCTCTTAACTTCACCTTTGAAGCTGCGTGAAACTCTGAATCTAGGAATACATCAAATACTTTTTTTGGGTTGTTTGGAAGTAAATGGAAGTCTCCGAAGAAGCTATTTTGCTCTAGTGGACCAAACATATTGATATGTAGACAGCAGCCCATTCGCTAATGTTCTGAGGAAGAAAGTTGTGTGTGTGGGAAAGG
>JAWQUT010000284.1:202797-213335 GCA_033807755.1 Ellobium chinense
TACTCTATAAGAGATCAAATAGATTGATACAGATTTATGTTGCGGAAAATCTGGAAATCATTCAACTAGTGATTGATTGACTGACTGGCTGATTGATTGATTGATTGATTGATTGATTGATTGATTGATTGATTGATTGATTGATTGATTGATTGATTGAAAGAGAAAGAGAGAGAAAAAGAAAGAAAGAGAGAGAGAGAGAGAGAGAGAATGGGAGGGGACGGGAGAGAGAGAGAGATTCTCTACTTCTCTAATGATATTGTTGTAGACACTGGATTACCAACATCATGTCACATGACATATAGGCGGCTATGCAATTATTTGCAACTTGCCATATTCCCCCCCACCACCACCCCTGCCATCTCCGCCCTCCTTTTGCACTTTAACCGCCAGAGATCTCTGTGACCCTCTCATCCCAGACTTTAAAGTCCACGGAGACTTTGTTCCTACATTCCCATGTAAACCTGGAAACTTCAAAACACTCATTTATGTCGTATTGCGCTTAAAATAAACAAATACATGTCCCTGGAAGTTTTGCAGACATACTATCTGGTTTTGAAGGACCTTTTTTTTTTTCCCCACCTCTGAACCCCATACAAATGTCATTGGGAGAGTCAGTTACCAGGGTTTTCAGAAAAAAAATCGTAGCCTCTCCAGATCATTCGGAATATAAATAATTACTTACATACGTCCTGTTTCATTGATGTATCTGGCAACCGGTGTATGTTTTGGAGAAGAAGGTGAGAGGATCTCAGGTGAGGAAGTATGAGGCAATGTCAGCACACACAGACAGGTTTCTATTCACATTCACATCCATTCATTCTCTTCATAACCTGCTTTCGGTAGCAGCACGTACAAACACAAAATGTAGACACGCATCGAAGAAGAAGAAGAAGAAGAAGAAGAAGAAGAAGAAGAAGAAGAAGAAGAAGAAGAAGAAGAAGAAGAAAAAGAAGAAGAGGAAGAAGAAGAAGAAAAAGAAGAAGAAGAAGAAGAAGAAAAAGAAGAAGAAGAAGAAAAAGAAGAAGAGAATTCTAGAAGTGCCAGGAGAAGAAGAACAACAAGCAAAAGGGGAAAAGGAAGAATTAAATGAAGACGAATAAGAGAATGAAGAATACGAGAGAAAGAAGAAGAACAAGAAGAAGAAGGGGAGGAAAGAGGGGAAAAGAAGAAGAAGAAAAAGAAGAGAGAAAAAGAAAAAGGAGGAGGAGGAGGAGAAGAAGATGGAGAAGGAGGTAGAGGAAGAGGACAAGGAGGAGAGGGAAGAGGAAAAAACGAATAAGAAAAAGAAGGAGGAGGAGGAGAAGAAGAAGAAGAAAAAAGAAGAAGAAGTTTCTACGTTTTTATTGCTATATCATAATTACGCAGCATGAAACATTCAATTCTTTGGGTCATCCTCAATCCCACCGAGAGAAAAAAAAAGCTGCGATTTTCCCCTTTACCTTAGCAATATTAATTTGAACATAATGTTGACATAATTTAATTTCCTCCTCGTCTCAGAGCTCTGTGATTAGCGTATAATATCGCGATAAGTAGCTCAGCATCTTTCATGCACGTCTATCCCGTGATGAGCAGAGAATCTGACTGGCTAACCTTATGTCTTATGTCGTTCTGTACATATATTACAACTGGCACCTTGGAGGGGCGTAAGTATGAGATATGCAAAGGGGCATTGAGGTCAGGAGGGGATGACGGTGGGGGTTGAGAGGAGNCGTCCTGTTTCATTGATGTATCTGGCAACCGGTGTATGTTTTGGAGAACCACCGCAAGAAGGTGAGAGGATCTCAGGTGAGGAAATATGAGGCAAAGTCAGCACACACAGACAGGTTTCTATTATTCACATCCATTCATTCTCTTCATAACCTACTTTCGATAGCAGCACATACAAACACACAAAATGTAGACACGCATCGAAGAAGAAGAAGAAAAATAAGAAGAAGAAGAAGAAGAAGAAGAAGAAGAAGGGCGAGGAGAAGAAGAACAGCAAGCAAAAGGGGAAAAGGAAGGATAAGATTAAGACGAATAAGAGAAAGAAGAAAAAGAAGACAGAGAATGGAAGGAAGAAGACGAGAAAGAAGGGGAGGAAGAAGAAGAACAAGAAGAGGAAGAAGGGGAGGAAGGGGGGGGGAAGAAGAAGGAGAAGGCTAAGAGGAAGAAGAAGAAGAAGAAAGAAGAAGAAAAAGAAGAAGGAGGAGGAAGAAGAAGATGGAGAAGGAGACAGAGGAGGAGGACAAGGAGGAGAGGGAAGAGGAGAAAACGAGTAAGAACAAGAAGGAGGAGGAGAATAAGAAGAAGAAGTTTCTTTTTTATTGCTATATCATAATTACGCAGCATGAGACAACATCCTCATCCTCAATCCCACCGAGAGAAAAAAAAGCCGCGATTTTCCTCTTCACCTTAGCAATATTAATTTGAACATAATGTTGACATAATTTAATTTCCTCCTCGTCTCATAGCTCTGTGATTACCGTATAATATCGCTGTAAGTAGCTCAGCATCTTTCAAGCACGCCTATCCCGTGATGAGCAGAGAATCTGGCAGGCTAACCTAATGTCTTATGTGGTTCCGTACATATATTACAGCTGGCATATTGGAGGGGCGTAAGTATGAGATATGCAAGGGGGCATTGAGGTCAGGAGGGGATGACTGTGAGGGTTGGGAGGAGGGGTGGGGGAATTGATGTCGTTGAACTTACAGCTGCGTACAGCTAAATCTAGTGTTAAAGTCTAACAGCCAGTCAAAATAAATATTAAGTCGCTTTTTTATCATATTGAGTTATTGGTACAGTATGAAAGCTCAGTGTGTGTACTTTCATTAGGTGAAAAAAGTTTTTTGTCAAGCTTTATTGTGGCCTGAGATACAACAGTTTGAAATGGCAAGGGGTTACTCTCATGCACTGGAACAATTCTGAGAAAATCTTAGTTGAAGAACAAATGTTCACCATTAGTCCGCTAACCTGCCTCAAATAAGCTAAAATTTATCCACAACTACTAACTATTCGCCCATGAAAGAAATATTTCTGTGTACAAACATGATTTTATTCTCCGTTTCTGCAACAAACAAAAATTCAGTATTGGATGGCCCTAGTATCTCAATTCTTTGTCTAATGAAATATGCCTCATTTAATGACAGACTGCGAGATAAACATGGTAATAACTCACCACTGGGGCTAGTATTTGTAGCCTGCTTGAAAACAACAACAACAACAACAACAACAACAACAACAACAACAACAACAACAACAACAAGAACAACAACAACAGCAGCACCAACAACAACAACAACAATAACAACAGCACCGATTCATTATCATGCTAAAATTCCGACTACCTATGTTAATATATATAATTTTATTCACTTACTCAAACATCTCACCTACTCAGAATTATAAATTTGTTTGCCGGGGCTAATGGTCTACATAATCAAATTATCACTGATTATCGCTTGATATGTTCCTGAGAGAACCATGAGCTTTGTTTCAAAGTATAAAGATCACTGCTGGACCATAATATTTTGTTCATCAATAGGGTCAGACCTTTTCTCACTTAACAATCTGACATCCCCCATAATGCCTTTGATTAGGAAGAAGAATCTCAAACAACATAGAATGGTGTGACGTAGGTCAGAACTGAGAGTTAACGACGACGATTTCATCGGAGGAGGAGAAGGAGGAGGAGGAGGAGGAGGAGGAGGAGGGGAGGAGGAGATCAAAGGGCAAAGCGTAATCAGATCATTTTGATTATGATGTGAATGCCGAGTTCATTTATTGCAATTAACCACTTTGTGGAACAAAAATAGTACTGAAGTAGGCAACGGTTAAAGCAAAACCGGTTAAGCCGAAAGAATCGTTAAAACGAAAAGAAACAACAAGCTCCGTTTATTTTCCTCTATTTAGGCTTCTCCATCTAAACCGAAATTTTGTTAAAAGCGAACATGAGTCTTTGGTCCTGGGAATTTCGTCTTAACCTTTGCCAACTATATAACAACTTAATGTACAATCTAACCCGGGCTTTGGAGCAAAATTTGTTGATATTTATAGGTTTATTTATAAGTTCGAAAACACGGCGCAGGATTGACAACCGACATGAAAACGTCTGAGTTAAAAATCTGGCATCCTGAAGAAGAATCTTTTGTGTCATGTTGCCAGGCTGACAATTTTATAGCTACACGTGGATAGTCTGTTTTTTACTTTCAAAGTAAGACTCCCTTATCCATGGCAGTGATCTCTCCCCGACTCTGGTTACCCTGTAGAGAGGTCAGTCTGCTCTGTGAGCTGGAATTTGGGTTCATGAAGTCCAGCAATGCTGTAGCATACGAGCTACATGTGCAAAGGACTCCTAGAGGCAGGGTACATGGGTGTATAGAACATATTTCATAAGCTAGAGGAAGTAGTCTAACGAAATGCTGAAGAAATCCAGCTAGTGGGGCGTCTTTCTGTGCATCCTATCCTATCCTATCCTATCCTATCCTATCCTATCCTATCCTATCCTATCCTATCCTATCCTATCCTATCCTATAACACTCTTGGGTCGTTGGGGCACCATACGTGATCCTTTGACCAGCTTTCTCCATTTCTCTCTGTCCTCTGTGGCTCTCCTTGTTTCGCTCAGCTTCATGCCAGTCCACTCTTGGATCTTTCCATCTCTTCTTCTGTTCCCCTCGTTTCCTGCCTCTTCGAACAGTTGCCTGCAGGATGATCTCTGAAAAGCCTGATGATCTGGTGACATGACCGTACCATCTCAGTTTCCGTTTCTTGACAGTGGTGAGCAGATAGTCTATTTATATCTCCTCTATATTATATTATATTTAATAGCTTGCACATTAACGAGAGGATCTCTCTCTTAACATTGTAAGAATTACATCCGTGCATCGATGCTGAATACACCCTTATTGGAGTTCCACATGCAGAGTTAATGTATCCCTCACGATGATCAGAGACATCATTAATGCATAAGTTCTCAGTTATCATATTCGATCCCTTCTTACGCAAAATTCCACACATGAATTGACTAATATATTATACATGAAGTTGTCCGACTCAGTGTTCTCAGTGCAAATCTGTAAAGATATTTAGAGTAGTTACTAGCATAAACGACAAATTTGATAAATATACCTCGAATCGAGGGACAAACACGGGAGTCTTGCCGACGGCAAGCGGTACTAGTGTAGACCTAGTCTAGTGCAAACGGCCGTAGTAGAGATACAAGCTATAAATTTCAGAAATATAGGTTGTTCACCTTAGCTTCTGTACTACTTTTAATTTTCCTTCCTTTTTAGTTTGTAAATGTAAGTGGTCACCTGTTGTGAGTTATCATAAGCCCCGCAAGTCTACAAAAACGAAGATGATCGGCGCCGCCATAAACAACAGGTCTACCGTGAAATAAGTTTTTTTCAGTGATTACCGTAATACTCAAACGCCATCGCTTCGAACTCAACTACCAGACCAACATTACGTAAATAAAGCTCACAGGTGCATTTTCATTGTGAGATACTGGTCCTGATTATTGCAGTTTCACTCTGAACCGCCTTTATGGTAAACAGAGGTTGCGAACTCGCAGTACCGAAGGATACAAGAGGATACTAAAGCATTAACAGAACAATCGAGTTCCAAAAAACATTCTGAAACCTGCCGATCTTTGTCTGAGGTGTAGCAATGTGATATTTATATTTGACCGTTGACATACTTTAGTCGAATGGTGCCATACATTTAATACCACATGTACAATTAATGTGTGCCTTTTGCAATCGCTTCTGCTTAATTTCAATTTCTCAGGCACGTTAGAATGTTGAGTTTAAAAGAATCTGCAAGTATATAGTCTAGAGACTTTTATGTAGAAAGTGCTGGTTTCTGCTCTGAGAAAAAATGAAAAAAATTCGCCGCGATTAAGTGGAATGCCATTTATCGGAATCGATTGTATCCAGGATTCATGTGGAACCCGTGTCGGTTCTCCTGCAATAGAAGCCACGCCACAGGATATTGCTAACTCTACTTGAGTGTACGCAATGGCCTTTTTAAAATGTGTAGAGCACTAGATGTATCAGGTTTGCGTGATGGAATTTTGGAAAACCACAGGGAAATACAATTAGTGCTAATACGATTCCAAGCCAATCACAATGGCTAGAACAGAGACCTTTGACTGTAAATAGACTAGACAAACGAATCCTTGCGGTTTTTTTCGGGCCTCCAAAAGTTCTAAATGTGGCTCCAGTCTGCGTCACCGCAACTGTCTTCTAGATCTATTGCCGTACACCAAGACTCAGACAGACATGATTATTCCCCACAGGCCCATACAGACTGTATCTTCTTCTTCTCTCTTGCACAACATTTTTTAACTCCTTCAATAGCCCTGACTCAGAAATGGAATCTGGCTATCTTTAGGTTGTTTGATGATGTGGGGTTGTTGCCAAGTGGGGTACGGTTATCCTGTTTTAATCTGTGAAAAGACCTAAGATATTAGGCAGCCTGATTCACTGCTAGTTATCAAAATCTACTTGATCTCAGAGCATTTTTCTCTATGTCAAACTTTGGAGGAAGAGTTGAACAATATGTGTGTAAAGTACTGGCATGACACCCTTTGATAGGTTAAACATGAGAGATATACACGCTTTTACAGCCGACAGTGGAAAAGGCGACCCCTATGGGGCGTGTAAGCAGGACTTAAGTCGCGAAATTCTGAGAACCCTCGTGCCAAAGCAACTAGAGAAGTTGAAAAGCCGATAAAAGCCTTCCGTAACGAGGGTAATACCATTAGCACTCTCATTCCTTTTACACCTTACCTACGTAGACTGCACGAATGTACATCAAAGAACAAAGGAGAGAGTGTTACATACCGTTATCCAGGGTATATCTACTGTAGATCTATAGGTCTTCCATAAATAGGTTATACTAACCGTTACCCTTTGCCCAAAGATGTGGTAATAATAATGGTGTTTATAAGTCTGTTATCCAGGCTATTGCCCTCTCATGCGATTTCACATTATTATTATTCCCAACAGGTCAGATCATTCAGCAGCGCTCTCAAATCCCCAGGAGTAAGCATAATATGCCACAGCCTTATCGCATGAGATGAATTTCTCCAGATGTGCCAACAAAGGGGTTTTTATGGGGCTGCAACCTTCATTGAACATTATCGAAATTTCGACTGACCGCCATCTTGAAAATATAAAAAAAAAATTGAGAAAGAACGAAATAATGATTGGATCTAATTCGAATCGTTAGGCTAATTTTTTTTTAACAAAATATAATGGCGAAATGGCAGGCTTTATGGATTTAAAGGATTGTCCCTTGAAATTAGGTGTAGTAAAAGGGTCCTTTGGGACCTATCGATGGAGGCAAGCCAGGCCCATACATTTCTTAATACGTCTTAGGTCTGACCTCTTGGAACTAGACTGGCAATGACCACGACGAATTATTTGCGATTATTAGTCGACCTACAATCATCAGCGTGAGCGATGCTAGACAGTGGCGATACTAATGAGGAGGAGTGGATTGTTATTTTGACAGACAACCAGTATCAGGCGGCATCGTTTATGGGTATCGATACTTAGAAATTTCGATTTAGTATCGAAAACTGTCGAAAGTATTGAAAGAATCGAAAATAATTTCGATCTTATGGAGATCCACAGTATCAAATTAGCTACCGATTCCTTTTAGCTAGGCTTAGCAGTGTAAAAAGTTATCTAATGTATCTATAATTTCGATACTCTTCCTATTCTCAGTCCCAAACTAGCTACCAATCTCCTTAGTGCAAAACCTAGTGGTATTAAACAGATCAAAAGCCTCGAAAGTATCGAAATGATTTGCTGGTGTGAGTCAGAATCAACTAGAGCTCGAAGGCCGAGTATTGCGCCTCTATAGGCAAACAGCACCAATTTAGATTTAGACGCATTTGATCATAGTGGAAGTCATAATGTTGGTAGCAGGCTTAAAGATGGCAATGTTGATGAATGTGTATTGATGATTTGGTAACAATGGTTGTGGTGGTGGTAGTGACGGTGGTGGTAGCGGTGGCAATTTAATGATTATGTGTGAGCAGTCGGGAAGTGTGTCAAGGTCACGGGTGAATACTAGGTTCACACGTGAAAGTTAGGGACCATATTCAGGCATGAGTGAATATTTAAGAATTAAATTGCTGTGAAGTTAGCGTCCCTGTGGTATAGTGGTAGCACGTTCAGACTTGCAAGCTGAATGACCCTGGGTTCGATTCCCGGTAGGGACATGAACGTTTCTAGTGTGGGTTTTTTTTTTCGGCCTATCTTCTCAGAAGTGGTCTTTCATAGAAATTTGGTAAAATCCCTGGTGACACACGTTCCTAGATAATAATGTCGCAGCCTCTAAGAAAATTACCAGATTGGGCTCATATTCCTGCCCCTCAATACTTTAAAGGGAAGAATGTATGCCTTGCTACCCGGTTACATATAGTTGTAACAATGAGGATGGTGATAGAAATAGTGAAGATGATGTAGTGAATGGTGGTGGTGAATTGTGATGATGATGAATTGTACTGATGGCGGCCACAACTGTGGCGATGGTAGTGGTGATGGTAGCAGTCGTGGTAATGTTGCTGATGACAGTCAGATGAAGAGGGACGGAGATGGTTATAAATTGCAGCAAACATCAGTACTATAGGCAGCAACCAAGGTAATGACTATGAAGATAGTGGTCAACATTATAACACAAGGGCTGGTGACGAGGAGATACGAGTTTATTCATGCTTTACATCTTCGCATAGGACAGATGATTATGATGATGATAATGATGGTTGTTATTTCTGTCTTATTTTATAGTAGAAGCCCTGAAGAAGAACGACAAGTCCAACAATTTAGCTACATTTTAAAACTAACATTTTGATGGACAAGATCTAGATTTTTATGCTTAGAAGTGTCTATTGATTAGGTGTTTTAACATTAAATCACTCATCATTTGCCTGGTAGACAGTTTGGACATATTTATCAATGATGATGATTATAATGATAAAGAGTGTTAGAATAATTTTTATGCCTGAAGAAGATCTTTTTAGAATGAAATTTTGCGCCAATAAATTAACTTTATTTATCTGTAAAATCACACCTTTTTATGTCTGTTTTTAAATTCTTAATTTTTTAATATGATATGATGATAATGATGATAATGATGATGATGTGATAGAATTTTATGCTTGGAAACGGTTCTTGATTGAGTGTTTTAAGCATTTAAACTTTATTCATTTGCCTGGCATACATTTGTGTATATTTTCCTTTATCAGCGATGATGATGGATGGTAATGATAATATTGGCGATGATTTTATTTCTACTGAAGAAGGCTTTTGCCGAAACATTTAGACTGTTTCACTCTTTAGCATTTATTAAATTTGCCTAAAAGTTGATCAAATTGAAGTAGTGTTTTAAAATTAAAATTTTCGCTTATTTTACAATGGTGAAGGCGATATATGCTGATGATGATAGCAAAGGAGTTTTGACTGTATAATAATCGTATCTTATATTAAAGCAGTTTGATCTATATTTGAAACAAATTAGCTTCATCAATATTGACAAATAGAGTGATAAAACAAACTGCTTTTATCATCCTGGTCGTTGCTTTTGAAGATATGTTTCATTTTACCTTAGAAAGTGTATGCATATTTTCACAAAATTAATTTTACTTTTTCAAATTTGACGTTCTGTTTTATGTGGGATTAAACTGAATATCACACCACTTATAATAATGAGACCCCATTGGATAATGATAACAATAATGAATAACAATGATAAGGATAATGAATGTTAATTTGTGTTAATCCCAAGGAATGTGTAATTAGATTATTTGTATGCTTTAGCGTGAACATTTTTTTTTTAAGAAGACAGTCCAGATAACACATATATACTGTGTATGACTGCGATTATCCAGGCTTCCCCATAAGTTTTACTTACCTGTGGTCAGCAAAAAAAAAACCATTTCCTCAGCTCGAGTGATTTGATACAAATACACAATAATAATAATATATATATCTTGGACAATATAAAAGATATAGAACTGTATATCCTCAAATGTGAATGAGTTTTCCACCACCTGGGAATGTTATATATACTATGATTGACGAGATTGTATACCTTGGCGTCCTCCGTACTTCGCAACTCCTTTCGCAGTGAGAAACGGTGCGGTGTGAGTACTGATTAGAAACAGCGCAGGAGAGAACGCACTCCGGATGTGAGGGGAGACAAGCAAGCCAGCAGGCTGCGAATAACCTTTGTTAGTGTAGAATTTCCCTCAACTACCCTATTAACCCGAATGGAAAAACACTTCCATACAGAAACGGTCCGTCCTTTTCCAGGGTGCAATAACAAAACAACCTGTCGCACTGATGCAAAAGTGCCTTGTTTCCGCAGACTGTTTTTAGCTTGCCAGAAGCAGACGTAGAGAGCAGCCCCCCCCCGCCCCCACCCCCCTTTGGAAAAAAAAATCCGCTGAGATCTGGTAAACATCATGCAATGATATAGAAAATATCACATCCGCGCACTTTCTCGCGGCTGGAGCCAGAGGCGTAGCAAAGAGAAAAGA
>JAWQUT010000284.1:219923-238677 GCA_033807755.1 Ellobium chinense
CTCCCCCCCCCCAAAATAAAAAAAACCCAACAACAACACAAAATAACCACTCATATTCCATATTCTTGCCTCCATTCCCTCCTCTCTTCCTAACATCTGGAAAGTAAAAAGACCACGCACAACATCTACACTATTCTTTCACTCAGCCTTGAAAACATTACGAAACACCTACCTTTAGATAAGAATAAAGGAAAAAGAAACACATATCCACAGTGATAGACACCACAAGCAACAGGTAAATTTCGTGAACTGACCGCAGACAATCATCTCATGGTTACTACACTAGACAACCGTCCGTCCGCCGTCCAGACAACTCTTCGTCAGGGTGCGAAAGTAATAGGTAACACTACGCACGTCTGTTTAGCCGTAATGCTCCGTCGCACAACAGCGCATTCCGAGCCGTGAACGCTAATGAGCCGAAACATACCATTCGCGCAACCGGACATGTCCAGCGAGTCTCGCTTTACTGATGGTTGTGGAGATTTCGAAAATCAGAGTAACAATACTTAGTGACGGATTCTCGAAACACGTTTCTTCTGTGACCTCAGAGATAACAATAATAGAGAGCTTTTATTTATAGTTCGGATCTCGGATCTCTACCTTGTGTGAGCCTCTTTTTGCGTCTCCTCACTCCTTACTTCTGTTACTAAGTGCTCCGTTTCCACCTTGTACTACACCTGGATCTTTTAAAGAGTGGTATGGCAGCAGTAGATAGAAAAGGCATTAAATTTCCCTGGTGTTACGACCATATTGCACAGAATAAACTAGACGTAAAATTAACTTCTGATCCTTGTCTCTGCCTTAACCATCTATAAAAAATCCGAGAAATCAAATTTCTCTAACACTGAAGTCCGAACCTCGTAACTTTTTTGAATGCTTGCTTGAAAACCATATTTTTGTAAGGCAAGAAATTCAGAGAAAAATATTTTTTCCTAGCGGAAAAAAAGTAACCTCCGCCAAATGTTCACTTCATGTACATATCCTTACATCCAATCCACTTTTTTGACAATCTAACCGTGGGGTACATGCTTAAAAACAATGGTTTCGGTTTCCACCAATTGATAAAAGTCAATTCATCCGTAATCACTTTGAACCAAATGCGGATCTGGACATCAGATGAGTGAGATATACTGTGATAGCCAGTAGACGTAAAAATGGCGGAAAATGCGGCCCCGCACCATCTTCGTGGATTCTAAGACGGATATGAACATGTATGTGAGAAACCGAAACCAGGAGAAGCAAGATCTGTCTATAACACACTCGGTTCGAGACAATCGTGTTATCAATGGTTTTACTGTACTGCCCTTTTCTAACTAAACAATATGGGCCGAGCAGTTTCTCTCATATGTTGTATTTGTAAACAGCAGCTTAGGCTATCAGATATCTGGAACAGCTCATCCCTACAGGCCAGGCCACTCACTGTTTTACGATTTACTGACAGATCTCGAACCCTCGTATCTATGATTGATGAGTTTGCTATTTTGAAGATTAAAGATTACAGGGTTCTACTTCGCTTAAAATTTGTTGTTTTTTTTTTCTTTTTAGGGAGCATTTACCAGAAAGTTTGAGTTTGAATGACTGACTATGTACACTGTTGACTCTAAGTTTTCTTTCCTAAAAGTTCCATTTTTAATCTTAGTGTATAGACAAGTTACTCCAACATGAGAGAATGGTACGAGTATTAACTACATGTAAGCTATCATAGTGGTACTTCGATAATAAGCATGCGTTAGCACATGGGAAAAAAGTAAATACGAACAAGAACGTATAACTGAACGTGTACCTCAAGGTGTAGACCTTCTTATTACAACAACAACAACAACAACAACAACAACAAAGAAAATCCCCTAACATAATATTGTATTCCCGCTCTTTGAACGGGTACATGGATAACTACAGTGACAGAAGAAAAACAGTTTCATGCACCTTGAAGTAAGAATTGTTACGGTACAAAATAAACCTCTATATCTGGTTAGATAATATATAGATAGAGTAGTGACCTTCCCGTTCCGAAAATTTAACTATAACTGCACAGTGTTAAACATATAATGATATCTTAAAAAATGATTTTGCACTTTCCTCAAAAGTACTGGGCCTAGGCGAACTCAGTGTGGCGTTTAAGTGCCCCAGTTTGGTGTGCAAAAACTGGCGTGAAAACAAAAAAATGCCAACTTAAATGCGCATGACATAGACTATTATGAAAATGTAGACGGAGAATGCTTTTAAGAAATGCGATAAACTGTTGTAATTCTGAAGAAAAATAGCTTGTTATGCTTCTGTGTACACACTTCTATTATGTCTGTTGTCATTTGGGAAAACAAAGCGGGTTATGTGGATCAGCGTGACCGTGGACTCAAGATCAAAAGTTTGTGGGTTCGATTCCCGCCAACAGTCATGTTGTAAGTTACTTGGAAAAGCATTTCAGTCCACCTGACTGTAAAGTGGGTATCTGACTATAGGCAGTGTAAGATGTTGTTAGAATGCTAGTGATCTGCGCCTGTAAATATCAGCAGTACTATAATTATGCGCCCCAGGGAGTTGATAAAGTCCTAAAGTGATCAGGCCTGATAGGGTAATGATCGTGTGAAGTCGCGTGGGCGGGCATTAACCTGGATACGAGACCTATAAACCGCATGATCATTCCTAATGTTTCACCTCCATCAACTTTTAGTGGTGAAAACGACTATGCACAATATAAAATGGACGTTTCATGTAATTTTGGGGTATTATTTTAGAATTTATTTTATAAATCGATGCCTGCAACTCAATACCCACGATGTCCATTCCTCCAGATGTGTGTCAAGTATCCTTTTATATATTCTCCTACAGTCCAGTTTGAAAGGCAAAGCGAAGCTAACCACTGTAACCAGTTTGGCTGTTTACTGTTCTTTCGACTGAGTTCTTGTCTTCTCCGCCCTGTCTTATCATGTAATACATGTCAAGCATCAAGCGTTACCAAGACAGAGAACAAACACTGCTGGATGAACGATACAGAGAGACGGGGGCGAACACAAACATTGCTTTTGAAGAAAATAAAAGAGGGGATCACAAAGATAAAGTTGTGTACAGTAGCTATACTGTATACCCCAATTCCTTCGACAATTTTTATTGCAGACTAAGTGTAAACTAATATTGTATCTGGATCGGAGTCACTCTAGTTTCAAGATGTTGGTGATTTTAGTGAATAAGTGTAGACTAACACAGCAGAACCACAATCTAATAATTACCCTTTGTGCATGGATAAAATACATGTACATGTAAATTTATTACAGAGATTTACTTAATATCGAGTCCCACTTGAATCAGTAAAATGATAGAACAATAACAGGTAGATGGATGTGTAACTTAATTTTAATAATAAGATACAATGTATATGTATTTATGTACTTAATATTGAAGTTCCACTGTATAGTACCTGACATGAAGTACTAGTTACAAGATGTAGATTCCAGATGGTCTTGGTGAGGGAAAGAAAAAGTGGATCTCTCCTATTCCAGTTATAGAGGTTACCTAGTAACCGAGTTCACAAATGTGAATTGACGACTACGATGTCATACGATATCATTATCATTGCCTATCTAAATTTTAACGTGTCCTTCTTTGAACTGGTCACACACTTATCCCGGTCCACTGTCAGTTTCGTCATTGGCCACTTCGTGTTGCAGAATTCATACTATACCTGGAAGTAAAATACCTAGACCAGTCGATGACAACGAATGTTTCGAAAAGCCACAGTCATTTAGATTCCTAATCTTGATGAGCTGCTTTTCAACTTGATTGTCTTTTGGGAAGTTGTACATGTGTTCCTAATCAAGCGGAAAGAAAGAGACCAGCCTTTGAAAACTAATGTTTCGATTCGAGTGGAGGCGGGATAGAATGGAGGAGCGCTTCTAAAGTAATGTCGGTCCTGATGGCAAAATGGCGGGCATGTATCAACAAAATCTCATTCGACTTCCTTTATCCCCCACCTCCTCCCCTTTCAATGCAAAATACACCTCAAAGCATACCACTCTCAAATTCTCTACCACGGAGCCTGATCTCAGTAAACAATGTTATTTATTTGAAGTAGGGTGTGGAAAAGTACATGTATTATTCATGCGTAATACATGTGTACTTGCATGGCTCATAACTGCATTTCAGTCCATTGTCCCTGGCCTCCCCCTTTCCACTCTCCCACACACACATACACAAACAAGGCTGGCCAAGATGAGCGAACGGCTCCCATTCCCATGGAGATAGAGGGAGCACTGCCCCATTTTCCTCTCGAAAATGCTTTCCAGGGCTTACAGTTTGTTTGGTTCCTGCAATATGACAAAATGGGAAAACACACAGCCTCCTTAGCAAAGAATATTATTGGCGTCTAGGCAAGCAAAGATGGCTGTGACTAATGCGGAAGAGACAGAAAACAATGCACTGACTTGCATGTGGCGTTTGCTATCTTTATAGCTTTGCCCCAATCATCACCATACACGCCACCGTTGATTATTGCTACATCCTCCTCCGATACAAGGCCCTTGATAAGAAATTCCCCTAAAACATTTGAAACCGTAGATGGGTGTCACCATGCTGCCGAGCTCTTTCTTCCGGTCTTGACAAAGGACAACACATTTCTAAAAACCACTAGTAGGTGTGTACCCTTCCTGACTGTGACTGGCGTGCACCAACCAAAAGTCTCCGTTGCAAAGGACTGCTCATAGAAGACAAGGATGGTCCGTTTCGCAATGGCGCAGAGACCAAACAAACGTAGTCCAAACTTTGCCAACGTGATTCGCTCCTCCACATCACATGCTGGATCTCTACGCCTCTGTTTGCACCTAACCAAACTTTATGATCTCTATTTTCTTTCGAAATTACCCATTCCTTTCCATCGGTTGGTGGTCTTTGTACAGGATAGAAAGATTTTAGGACCAAGGCCAAGTACAAGTATTTTTAGCGCCGTCTCTCCTCCATTCTGATTGCATGAAAATTGGTTGGATAGGATAGCCTGCATCGATGGCGGCATGTCACTTACCTATGGGCAATTCCACGGTTCTTAGCTCATGTTTTAAGATTGATCGTCTTTACTCATGATGATAAATCAATGTATCACGCAGCCTTGTTTGTTGTTGGAAAAACATTTGCCAGCACGATAATGGTTGTATTGCGCCATTCCTCCCGCGCTGTACGAGATAAGCGATTTTAACACCGCAAATCAACAACAATGAAGCACACTTAATACGAACAAGCTTTGTAGGTAAACACGGATATTGAGTACAGTATTTTTAGTTCCGATATTTCTCTCTTTTTTTTTAGTCATTATTTTCGGCTAATACATATATACTGACGGAAAAAGGAAAATGTGTATGGTTTTCAACCTCGATTATAAAAAGACGAAGTACACAAGGTAGTAGTGTTATATATTTTCTGAAACGGCATCTTATTGTGATCATTGTGGTACAAAAAGAAATTTGATTTACACTGAATTACATCACGAAAATCACAGTAGGGCGCAACACCCCTAAATTGAAAACTCACAGAGTCAGTACTTTGTGTGTCCTCCCCGGCTCCGATGACAGCCTGCGGCTGGCACCGTCGACTCATTGATCCAATCAGCCGTTGAATGAATGCTTGTGGAATGTTATCCCAGATGTTTTGAAGATCTCTTCCCAGTTCATTCAGGTTTTATGGCTGGTTTGGTTCAACAATGTTCGAACACTGAATTGGTATGCAGTATCTCCGGATTTGTCCCCAATCGAACATTTGTGGGACGAAATGGACAGGCGACTAATATGTACAAACGCTTAATAAATACGGTTTTTAATCCCGTTATCCTCTTTAAGATATTATTTTATACATGCTTAGCACATACGAACGTTTTTTACTGCACCAGCTCACCAGTAGGCCTATAGTATCCAAGTACAGTAAGGTGCACAGCCCTCAATTTCAAACGCAACTAGAGAAACAGCGCCAACTCTTACCATCTGGACACGATTTATATTGTTGTTCCGCTACTAGCCATGATTGGGTTAGTTCCCGTTAGTGTTATAGGCCTTTGACACCTATTGTTTTTTCTCCTTTTGGCCCTATTAACATTTTGCATTATTCTAAATATACCACTGTGATTTGGGGACATTTCTTCCATGGAAGTTAAAGTGCTTCTTTTTGCCCGATCTTTTAACGGGAAGAAAACGGGGGGTCAACGCCTAAAATTTTTCACAAATGTCTTTTGAAAAAGATCACCTCAAATTCTGATTTGGTCCCCATTGGCTGGTTTTGACCGCGTGCGAATACATAGGCCTACACATTTTATTTTTTTATCTAGAAGGCTCAAATTGTACCTGAAACTTTAAAATTGGATGCTTTATTTAGATCACAGGTCATTTTACACATTTCTACACCCTAACACTGGCTGGCAGGGCCCCAAAAAAGGGGGATTTTATAGATTAGCGGATTAATTGGGTTGTACACTNTTTAAAGGTACGTGTATGGTTAACACGTACTTCTAAGTACACTACTGGTCGGTCCCGGGCTGTATTTATGATCTGTGCCGAAATGTCACTATCACTATATTGACTTTTAACGCCGTACTCTACAAATAAAAGCCTGGTGGGTTGCCTGATGGTAACATCTCGATGTTAAAATTTTTTTTTTTTTTAAAAATTCACCTTCCATTAGCAACCACCTGTTCCAGGCGACCGCTTTCATATGGAAACGACTGGTGGCTGCCATAATACAGTAAACAGATTCCGCTAAACAGCAGATTGTAATGCTGCACTATCACACATCTGACGGAACGGATTTATCCTCCCTAAATGCCAAAAAACACCCACAACAAATCCGTGTGCCCCTTTCTTCTTGTCTCTGTTAGGTGTGCCCTTTCTGCGGCCGTGCCGGAATATCTTTCAGATAACAAAACAATGGGTGGTGGATGGGTTCTGTTTGCTTGTTTATGTGTGGCAGATAGGGCAAATGAGTGGGAGAGAGAGAGAGAGAGAGAGAGAGAGAGAGAGAGAGACAGATAGACAGAGAGAGCCAGACAGGTAACATTTTGTGTATCACGGTCACAATATTATGTGCTGTTTACAGGTGTTGGCCCACCTTTACTTAACAAGGTTGTAATATACACACAATGTTAAAAAAATGATCACACAGTCACTGACAATAAACTATGTGATCTACTATGCGAGAGGGGGGGAGAGAGAGAGAGAGAGAGAGAGAGAGAGAGAGAGAGAGAGACAGACAGACAGACAGACAGAGAGACAGAGAACAACAGAGAGCATCGATGCACAAATGTATTCTTACAATGGCAAGAGATCCTATTGTTAATGCGCAAGCTCACGAATGTCATGACACATAAAACAGCTTGAAAATCCTTAACGAAATGAAAATGATATAAAAACTGTTCATCTACCTGTTGGTCAAACTGGTGAGAAAACATCCTAAAACACTCTTACTCAGAGAGCGAGACAATAGATCAGAGACAGATAGTCCCGTTTAGCAAATATTTCGGCCATTTGACTTCCTGACACTCTAAAGAGGCTGGGCCAAACCTGGGTCATGACTCCATACATCTTTCTGTTGATTTTTTTTCCCCCACCGCAGGCGGGATTTGAATCCGCAACGGATGTTACAGGTACAGAAATATCAACAAGGACGATACCAGTGGCGGTTCCTGACCCCAATCAATTCCCCGTGCAACGATCCACCCCAACTCCACTATTTCTTCCACACACCGAAATCAGATCTCCAATGCTCTGCTCTAAATAGCTATGGCAAAGATACGCAGCTGCATTAGGAGGATAACAGTAACACTGAAAGACATAAGACACGCATTGAATACAAAGGGTCTTTACGTTTGCGCTGGTCTATGTATTTCAGAAATCAGTTATTATTTCCTTATATTATTCTGAGCTAAATTTTACTCTTGCCCTGCACGCGTTGCACTTCAAGTTCAAGTTCAAGTTCAGTTTTATTATAGGCCTTCAGCCAATTCGAATAAATACAATATTATGTGTTAACATCAAGATAATTCAACATCCTCACACTTAAACGCACACACATACATAAAAGCACGCACGCTAATTCACATACAGACACACACACAAACCCATACTCACTCACACACCCACACTCACACACACGAAAACCCTTCGAAACCCTTTAGCTCAGAATCGTCATTGAGCCACCACTGGGTGATACAGACAAGCAATATGTGGAAATCAGAAACTCTGGGACACGGCTGAGTTGTAATCAGTGGCTTTCATTGCAGAAGAAGGACTTTAGCAACAAGTGGGAACACAAATGGGGCAAATCTGTACAGGACAAAAGCAGAAGACCACATGCTTTACACCAGTGTAGAAAAAACAAACTAAAACAGAGAAGAATTTTATGTGAGCTATGCTAGTACAAATAATTCATAATAGAGTTTTGTTTTTAAATAAATATAATACATAATATACAGATACTGCATTGTGCTATAATGAGGATTACACGTCATGATTGTGGGTTAGAGTTTGCAGTTGTACTGCCCTCTGTAACTGGGCAATCTTCAGTGTTGAAAGCAAAAGTTTCAAGTCAAAGAAAATTGACATTGCATTTTACAGGCTAAATCAGCAAACAATATTAAAAGAAAACAAAACTCATCTGATCACTGGGGCTGGGCACAATTCCAACACCCGTGTCAAAGCCAAAACTTGTGGCTGGTCTTGCTACAGTAACACCACATCACCAGTGTTGACACTAACTGATTCTTCCTTTTGCAAAAATTATAAAAATAACGGGCTTTTGTCATGCGCCACAGACATTTTTCAAACCTTTAATTATAATTTTATCTTCAAATTTCGTGATAATTCTTAATTAGTCAACTCCAGCAAAGCTCACTTTAGAGGTTTTTAAGTAAAATGTATAATATATAGTACAAGTATGATTGCATCATCAAACCTTGCTTCTGATTGTTTATGATGCATCAATCAATAAAGGCCAATGTAATTGATCGTGTCAGTCAGTCATATTCCTCTGACATTTATGGAAAAGTAGAAAGCTAAAGCAATAATTATTGGAGTTGTGGCTTGCAATGTCTGGAAATTTATGCATGAATAATAACTGAGAGTGGTTTATTATTTGCTCGCCTACTTTCAACATTAGCCGAAACAACTCCTAGAAATTACAGTCTCCAAATCCTCTCTTTCACTTGTTGCACCAGTACATACTGAAAACCATAAAAAAGTATCCACTATTGCTTTGCAGCGCTGTTTTTATGTGAGGAACAGGAAATCGACACTGCTGATCAAACAAGTAAAAAGATGCCAAAGATGTTAATATATACCACACTGCATTAGCAGGACATTGTTATGTATTGCCCTCACAACTCATGATATTCAAGAGTGCACATTTCATAGTCCTGATCAAACGTTATGTCAAAGGCTGCAAAAGCCAAAAGTTGTTTAAACACAATACACTAAGTAGAAAACAGGACATTTGTCAATGGTCCTGATAACCTGTCTTAGGTTGTAACGAAATATTTTAATGTTTTCTACAAACTTTTGCCATCCATGTCAGTATTCAGTTTGGCACCATCAAACTGTTTGAAAAATTTTGTTTCTACCAAAAGTGCAAGCAGGTTATCCTCTGGGCAGAGTCTGCATTCAAATATTCAAGTTCAATACATGCATAAGAAAATGACTGAAAATGGCGCTTACAAAATGCCAGACAAAAATTTAATATTAAAACATTGACTGCTCGCAGCACAAATGCACTAATTTGGGCTCACATGGCTATGGATTCTGTACTTTAAGGAGATTTTGTAAAAGATTTGTGTAAATCTTTGAATACTCCCTCAAGCTTTCACTTGCTATGTTCTCAATCTCACTGCTAAAAGCACAAAAAATCAACATTCTCTTCCATCAACATCCTCTTCCAGTAAAAATCAATGTAATTTGAGAGACTAAAATTGACAGATTAAGCCCACATTTGCCCGACAACCAACATTTTCTCTCTGCCCAAATGAATTATGAAAACATTTCCGACTAGACTCTACATATACATTCAGACAGATTTTCAGGTGAAAATAATCAGAGTCATTAGAAAAGTCTGAGAGAACAAAAAGTTTTGGTGATTCTAGCTTGTAACAAGTCTTAAAGTAAACACAGTGTATTGATGCAGTGAGGCATTGTGCCATTACAGTAATCAATCCACTGTCTGAGCAATTCTTCCAGAAAGTTAAGTCACAACATTAACGCTTTCACCTAACAAAGTTTAACCCCTTCACTACACATGACATACATGTACGTCCTTACCCAGTAATACAAACAGATCTTAGACGTACTAAACAATCCAAAATTAGTGCTCCTGAGTCCGTAATACATACTCATACGTCACATTTCCTATGTAATGAATTATTCCTGCATAGGACTAATAAACCCATAGTAATTTGATGATAACAGCATTTGAAAAACACAGGTAGTAAATAAAGGAAATAATAAATTTCTAATTCTGTCAAGCCTAATCTTGTGACCACTTCTCTACTACAATGACAGCTGATGAACAGCTTGGGTCAATCAAGGATATCATCTCTATACTGGTCACCTGTCTCTTAAGGCCACAGGAATAGTTGTGTCATACACAAAAGCCTGGCAAACACAGTAGGGCCTCATAATTTTGTGCTACTGGGAATCAGTGCACAATATAAAGTTCTGTGAGGTACTGACTTTCTGGGTAAAACTTGATGTAACACAGAAAATAAGGACTCAAGACCACAACATTACAATACATAGCGGAACTCTGATAATACAATCATCCTTTGGATCAAGTTTTGTGGGTGAGTTGTTAGAATTTTCATGTTATCCAGGGTGCTTATATAAGGAACAAAGCAACTGGGAGTTTGGTGAATGAGAGAAGGGTAAGAAGGGAATTGTGTTAAGCAGTGTTTGTGTTAACAGAGTTCCAATGTACATGACTGCTGAGTCCAAAGCATTGAAACTTTTGGCTTCCTATCCCATTATATAATCAGATAATTATCAACTTTTGCACTGAAAGGATAAAAACAAAACAAAAAAGAGCTCATCTGATTTTGTTCTAATTCAATGTGACAGATCCCACTTATTAAACTGATTACAAATAATACTGCTGTACAACTAAAATGCGCAAAGTAAACCAACAAAATTCCCCAACTGACCCCCTAAGCCCAGTCAAGAGGTCTCAAGAAGCCAACATAAACTGCAGTAAAACTCTGATGACATGTACCTGGATTAGGCTGGTCTCATGGTCAGTGTGATTGATTATTTCATTAACATCAATGGCCCTGTCGTGTTCAAGACACTATTGTTAAGAGTGTTCTACTCTAAGTCACTGAACAGTGGTTACCCTTGGCACTATTCCAGAGACATAAAAACATACCACCTGTTTAAACATAGGTAGTGGGCGTTTCTCTATTGAGGAGGTATGCCACCTTAATCAAACTAGCTTTTGGTTAATGTTGTACATGGATAATGAAATTAGACAAACTGGGTCTAAAAGGCAGTCAGCCAGCCAGCCATGCCATCAGGATTATACTGCTGTCTTTCTCATACTTTCAAGATCATCAGAACATAATGGACATGCAACAAAATAAAAACAAAAAATTGAAGGCTGAAAGGCACATTTACATTGACATTTACATAGTTTAAAAGTAATAAATTACAAAGCCCTGTCAAATGTGATGCATACAAGCAGTTCACTCGAACACATTTATTATGAAAAACTCTTTGATTAGCAACAAGTGCTCTTCTGAGACACTGTTGCAAGTCCCTAGGCAATCAATGAGCTAGATCAGTCCTAAGGATATTTCAAAATATGCTAAATAAGAAACGCTATAGAGCAGCTATGAATTTCATAATAAGTGTGTTCAAGCATAAATATTTACTACTTTGATTGATATCTTTCATGCCCTCTATCAGTGTGCAGCCATTTTGATGCCTCAGTGATTAAAATGTTAACACTGCCACAAGCCACACACTATGTTGGAGAAGTTTTCAACCACTGGGGACAACACCACTGTACTGCTGACTATTCAAAAAACACCAAAAAGATAGTTTATGGCAAAAGATGTCTCAACCAAAAATCTTCCAGACACTGTGTCTGTTCCCACTATTTTCCCTACAAATTTTAACAGAGATGAAGAAATTGGTGGAAAGCTTCCAGCAACCAGAAACACATTCCAAAGATCGCACCAAAGTGTGCAGCAATTGGCAGTGTAACTTCCAACAAAGTGATTAAAGTCAATGGCATCAATTTGAGAAAGCTGTGAATATGCCCGTGTCATAAAACTGAGGTCAAAGTTACTGGAAAAGGCTTCAGAATGGCAAAAACTACAAAATATTGTATTTTCACTGACCAAATTATATTTGTCAGGAAATTTTCTGTACTGTGGTATTTTTCAAGTGTGGAACGTGTTGAGAAAATGAAGCTGTAAGTCTACAAACAGGGTTGGAATCTGAAAAGGATGGGAAGGGCTGGGGAGAGGGGGGAAGGGATTGGGAAAGGTGGCAGAAATGACGACTAGTGTCTCTTGACATAAAAAGCTTATGTTGGTTTTCCTGCCAAATTCACTTTTTAATCTTTATGTCAATACTCATCTCCTGATAAAATAGATTTAACATAATTGTGAATGCCTCCAATACAAATATTAAAACCAGACAAAACAAACCTGTTCCTGCAAAAAGGGCTTATTTCAAACACCCGAAATTTTCTTAAACACAGCTTTGACGAAGATAAGCCCTTCTGTAAGGAGACATTAGGGAAGGTTGTGCAGAAAACAGTATGAGTAGTGAGATAAAACAACCTGATTATATTTAACTTAAAACAGCATGTGGCCCTAGCAAAGCAAACCACACCTTCCCCTGCTGTGATCATATCAGTATATATCAGGATGCTTCCATGTTTCAATTTTACATCTACAAAATGATTATCAACTCTGCAAGAAAATTTTCAATTTTGAGGGGAGGAGTGGGGGGGTAGAAAAAAATTTGGTTCTGTTCCTTTTATCAATGAAAGAAATTAGTTATCTTGACAACTTGATGCATTCTTATGCCTTGAGAGTTTAATTATCACCAGTCTCAAAGGTTTCTAATACTGTAAGATCTCTGCTACTTAGTATGAACACTTGGCCACTGGTAGAAGACTGAACACTGCAGTATCTCTGAGCTGGTTCTATACTCTCATTAGCAATCCCATGAATTTCTCTCAGTTTTTTTGTTTTGGTTTTTGTTTTCACTTTCTTTCACTTAACTTTTGTATCCTAGGATTCATGGTAGCCATGCCCTATTCAGGCAAGTAGCAGATACCACAGCCCTTTTGCAATCTTATTGCTATCTGAAGTATCTGTCCATCTCAGCATAGACTTGCTACATTAACCCTGATAACTACACCACAAACGAACAGTCCCCATCTCGCCCAACCCCCTAACAAACACCTAGTAAGTACAAAATGAAAATTTCTGGTCTTGAGAAGGAGTTGCTGAGATCAGAAAACCAATTCTGTGTGCCATAAAAAAAAATATGCAAACCCCTCATAATATTTATGTATGCAACCATTACCTTAACAACTTTTTAAGTACATCAAACAAATGGGGGCCGTGAGTATCCCAGCATCCTGTTCACTTTAATGGCTACAGATACTGATTACAGATGAATTCATAGAAAGCTGATTCATACAAATTCAGAAATTTAATACAAATACAGAATTGAATGTGCATGGAATCAGCCAACATCAGGCTCAAATACTGCCTAAAAGGCCGTAAGCATGGCTGAAGAAAAAAACAACAAAAAACAGGACCAACAATCAACAATATCAGTGACTGCTAATTTTATAAAAATGCTTGAAAATAATTAAATTTCATAATAGCGTATCTTTATTACATCTAAATTCATTCTAATCAAATACAATGGAACTCTGATAATACACCCAAGCCCAAGCTTCTGAGGGTGAGTTAAAAGTAGGCTGTGTTATTCAGAACATTCTGCACTATAATACATGGGAGAAAAACAAACACTAACACAATTTGAACAGAGGAATTTATGATAAACCATGGCTGTATTATCAGGAATCCACTGTGTTTCTAGCTAATCTCCTACAATAAAGTCTTGAGCAACTCACAATGCATGATACATGTTGTACAGTCAACTCCATTTAATTGTTAACTCCTTTGGAGCATGAGGGAAATTGTGATAATAAAGAGTTGCAATTATCCAGTGATTTTTTGTTGTTGATAATATAGCAATTTATATTTGGAAAATGTTGTGATCAAGTAGAAGTTACGATTAAGCAGAGTCAATTGTCTCATACTTGTATCAGTCTGAGCCAAATTCAGTCCCACATACTTTGACACTGGAGTTGATTCTACATCTGCTAACTGCACAGCCTTGCTCTCAATACTTTATCAATGACTTAATATTTCATAAACTTGGAAGGCCAATTCTTCACCAATGACCTGCAGCCTTTAGATCTGTACAAGGCAAAGTAATGAGACACTTTAGATCTGTACAAAGCAAAGTATTGAGACACTAAAAACATTTCAGTTTTAACCATGTCATGGACTGGAGTCAAAAGAAAAAGCCTAACAGTAGTTTGGCACAAATATTGCTACACTACAGTTAAAACTTATGATCATGAGTAGGTGGAAATCAATCCATGATGGTTTTGAGTTTATGAATATCTGACTTCATGAACTCTTCTTCTTTATCAGTGTTCCTAGAGTTCATGAACAAATCTACATGTACATACAGAAATTAATGGATTCATGACAGGTGAAAAAAATCCAACATGCAGACTTTTGAAGCACTGAGAGATTTGAAGTGATGCTCTACTGTGTTTCACCCTCTCATTCCTGTCTCCTCCTCAATCAGTCGGGTCTTATTTTCCTACTTCTACATCATAGGAGAGAACTTTGTATATCTAATACCTACTTACTTCAATGTCATTAATTGTTTGATTACCATCAAAATTTCATCAACTTTCAAAATTTCATTAACATATCACACGACTGAACTATATATCTAGTTTTCCTTGGCTACTGCTATGTTTTCTTATCTACCTTAGAAACAACGCTAGGTCTTGCTGGTGGCTATAAATAGGTAATGGTGAGAATTTTTTTTAATGCCTATGTGCATGACACATACTGGCAATTAAAAGGAAATATCATGGATCAACACATTTCAGCACACTGAAGTGGGAGTGGGTTAAGTTAGATGAAAGAAAACACAACATTCACTTGGAGATGATGGACCAGTTTATGTGAACTCTCTCAGGTATCTAACTCCTTGTAGCATCAACTGGTCCACATACGTATTATTACTGTGGTACAGCATTTTCTATCACAAGCAACAGCTTACACAAAAATGCTTAATGAAAATGATAGGTTAAAATGTCAGAGTAAATGGGAATATTGGTATCTTTGGTACAATATGCATGCAGATTGTGTGAAAAAAATAAATGCCAAAAGCTTTGACACTTTGAGTATGACCCTCTCTTCACCTTAGGTAAGATATGACTGAGGGTTTGAAATTCTATAAATATCCTGTACCAGTCAAAATGAGATTTATGTTGCTAAATCAGAAACTGAGATATCATGCTGTCATGGAGAGTATGACTATCCAGTATCAAAGTTTTGTTTATTACAGAAATCGAGAGTAAAATCATTTCTACACACAAAAACACTGACTTGTATGGGCAGATAGTCAGTCCTTGTGGATAAATATGTTTCTATGAGACACTCTTCCAAAAAATCAATAAAAGTTTGTAATAGAAATCATTTCACATCTGCTTTCGGCAATGAACAAAAATTTGATATCGAACTGCCCCTTTGATCTGCAGAACCTGATATCTCTGTTATTAGTCCAGTGAAGTAAGTCTTATTTTGCCTGACTACAGGACAAATGTCATGGTGTGCACACTATAAACTGAGGAACAAAATACGATCAGCTCACTGTGTCTTTAACCCATTCAGTTCCACAAGGCCCGCTAACGCCCGCTAACTATTCAGTTCCACAAGGCCCGCTAACGCCCGCTACCTATTCAGTTCCGCAGCGCCCGTTAACGCCCGATATTTACACCGTTTACAATCGTTGCCCCCAACAACGGAAGTTTCGTCTAAATAGCGAGATCTCGCGCCAATCGGAACTATAATAATCAAGGGACGTTACTGCCGATTTTTGTGAAAATTACCAAGGCGTTTGTTTACAACGATGGTTTGAGAATGGCCTTCAATTTCTTGGAAAGCTTGATCAACAATGGTGCCAGTCCTTCCAAATTATGTAATTTTATCTTTGTAATACACCCAAACATAAATTGATCATAATCAGCATTCATTTCTGAATACAATGCACCATTTCATGAAAATACATGCATAAATGCATTTTATATGAATTTTTTACAACAACATTTTGGACGCGATTAACTCCCCTATGCTAGTATTTCAGGCATGTAGACCTGGTACTGAATGGGTTAAGGGGTACCACTTACTGCAGTGGAAGGAAGGTAATATTGGTGAACTTCAGGCTGATAACATTTCTCTATTTTTGTTGCCATTGTGCAATAACTTTGTACTGTAACTAACAATGCACAAATCAAATAATAGCACCCACTGGATTACTGGACTGAACACAATGTTTTCTACCAAGGAGCAGAGGAAGTCCGCTAATGACTTGACTAACAGGCATGGTATACTGTGTAAACAGATCTCAGCTGTGTTGGAACGTGTAAGTGGCACCAATGGGTGATATGTGTGCATTGTCTGAGGTCTGTGTGCGGGGTCTGTGTGCAACCCTGATGTCTAAACAAACAAGTCATCCATAATTCAGAAATGTCTTTCATATAGTCAAATGAGGCTTAAGTCCCTTTCTGACTGCATCAGGTTATTAGTCTGATATGAAAACTCAATGTGTTTACTTTCATTACTTTAAGAGCATTTTCACCTTGATTTTGTTTGGCTCAATATATAATCATTTGATATGGCAGGGAGCCATCCACATGCAATGGAAAAAAAAAATTCTGAGAAAACTGATTAAAGAACCAATTAAAGGTCATCTATCTGCTTCACAGAATTTTCAAATTTATCTACAATTACTAACAATCTGGCCATAAAAACAATAGTTTTGTGTACAGAAATGATTGTTTTGTGGATTTTGATAACAAACAAAAATCTGATTTAGGATGGCCCCAATCACTTTCAGACTCTGATGTCTGTTCCTAGGTTGGTGACACTTGGCTCATTCTGACTGGCTCCAAGATGTATTGTCTTTGTCCATTCATATGCTTCTATATTTCTCTTGAAATCAAATGGAATAAGATAATATCTATCAACACAGATAAAGGATAATTTGCTCTGGGTTCGTTGGCAGGGAGTGGAGAAAGAGTTTTCAGGCATGCTGGGATAGTAATAATGTGGAGTCCCGTGAGCAGGCATTAGCCTGGAGACGAGACTTACAAACCGCATTATTATTATAAAATATATGCAAGGAAGAGGGGAAGGGGTAGGACGGAGGATAGAGTCAAACAGACTTGTGCTTTTCCTAATGAGGTCTGAAATCAAAATCTCTGGGAAAAAAGACAGAGGGAGAGGGTGATGCTGAATCTGTGTAATATTACTGGCAAGAGAGATTTAGAAATTCAAGCACATGTAATCCTTGGATGTCCCTCTACTAAACAATTCCAGTGGACTTTCTTTTTTCAACAGAGTGAAGAGTCACTGATACATCTCTTACCATTACAAGTTGGCAAAAATTTCATGACATTTTAGTGTACAATTACCCTTTCACTGTAGTATCTACAACCGTTAAACACACAAGAGTTAAAATATATCAATGAAACCCTTTTCACTGACCGTCAAAGTCTGTTTCACAAAAAGTGAATATAAACACCAAAAACAAGGGGTGATGCTGTCAAATTAGGGCCACACAAATTTCCACCCCTACCAGTATGGCCAACCTTACCAGTGTGGAGACCTAGCTCCATTATTTGTGTCCTTTTCCATGCCAATCCGTAAGTTTTTATTAGCTTGTGTTATTTCCTTCCTTATGGGAAATGAAAGAAAACAACTATAATAACATTGACACAAAAGCCACACTTGCCACTACTGGAATTTTTTTTAAAGCAGCAGCAAATAACAGGCAAGAAGTTAAAAATGCATGAGTAAAAGTGTTTGTCTTTGAGCATGAAACCCATGCCACTGGTATTATCCATTTCAATGACCTACAAATTTAGCTACAAGGGCTATAACTGCTGGTTTTAACTAGAACTTATCACAGGCTAAAGAATTGGCAGGCACTATCTGTATAAGCGGCAGAACTCCCTCACAGCACTGCTGACTTGCTTCACATCCTCAGCACTGAAAAAGGAGAAAATAAAATGAAAATCAGGATCTAGGGATCAAAATTGGGAACAAGACTGAAACCGAGACCCTGGAATATCAAAGAGTATGAAAACATATTATAGAAATTGATGGTCCAATGCAAGTCCTTCATCCAGTCAGGGAAGTCATTCTAATAAATAAAAAAGATATATACGTTCAGTAATTGTTAATGAATCATGAATTAGCTTCTACAAAAACGGGGCCAAAAAAAAAGACAATAATGCAAAAGTAAGCACCAGAACCAGCCTAGTCAGGATCCACTGAACAGGGTCTAGATACCCAGAATGATTTTGCCCTAACCCAGTGATAAACTAGACTGGCAGATCGCTAAAACAAAGACAGTATAACAAAAGACTGAAATTAGTCATATGATTGAAGACGCAACAATTTAGA
>JAWQUT010000284.1:238683-290953 GCA_033807755.1 Ellobium chinense
GGGGGGGGGGTTCTGGTGTTTTTGGTGCAAGCCAGGGAAGTGGGTCAAGTTGACTTCTATGCCAGGTAAGCTGAGGTGAATAGCCTAGATTTTACAATCTCTGTCGTAAAGATAAACTGTAAGCTAAGAGACAAGGGGAAATGCAATATATTTCACCAGGCATCAAAGAGCCTCTCCTATTATCCAATAAATTTGATTGAGGTTAATGGCAGGTTATCACATTTTACAAAGGACGGATTGAAGAGCTGGTTACAAATTAGGTTATACCCTGTTCTTTGCCCAGACAGACACCTCATTTATCTCTACTTCATCTTACCAGACAGAATCTATTCAGTGCAGATAAAAGTTGTTTCAACCGAACAACACTACATGTGATTACAAGTTCAACGTTGCACTATCCAACTACAGCTATCAGAACGCATGTTGTTTTACAAACAGGAGCTGTTGGCGAAGCTTGACTGTTCTTCTTTTCCACTTCAGTGTGAACACATATCGTATTGTTTAAGTTGTTCATCCCTAGTTTGTTTTGAATTAATTTTGTTTTTTAATCAGTATAGCTTTATGCAGTCTCCTGGTTGCTACAAGACAACGGAACAAAAAAATGATATTGTTAACACTATGATCAGGTCTGTGTTTACAACAGATCAGCTGTTCATGATGTCTGGCTCATTTTACTCAGTGAGAAAGGTCATGTCTTTGATATAATGGAAACAGAATTTTGACTTTTACAATGCCCCCATCTACAATGGCCATAAAAGGAATATAAAAGTTTTACCCAACTAGAATGTTTTTTTTATATTTCAAAGACTAGGCATTTTGAGATCAATTTATTTTCTTCACTGTAAAATTCAGGGTGACAGTAAACTTGCAAACTGTAAAGTTTCTATTTCTGTATGAAATGGTTTACCCATGAAACTTGGGAGAAATTGAGCTCTGATGTGAAGTGTGCCATTTATTCAAGTTAGAGAAATTTCTCAGCATGCCCCCCTCCCCCCACTTTTTCTACCCTGGGTGGGTCTTCAATGTTCTCATATATATCTTACCTGGTACAAGCTTTGTGGAAGTCCGCCAACTGTTTCTTTGTGGCTGTCACAGCTCCGCCACTACTCTCTGTGGGCAAGGCTTTGAGGGTGTGCTCCAGCCACACACAGAATGTCTGTAGCAGAGAAGGGTCATTTCACCATTATGACCTATTATCGTCCTCATGAAGACTTATAATAGGAAGAAATGCTGCATTCTTTTAGGATCTAAATTTTGCAAATTAGCAGCTTGACTGGCAAAAATTATTTCCCATAAAAAAAAACAACAACACTTTCACTTAAAATTTTCCAGATGGCTTAACATGGGTAAGCACTTTGAACAGGGGATGGTGATAATTAGGAAATTGTAAATGCCATTACTTCTAGTCATGATACCTCGTTATTTGGATGTTGTTAAGTTTTTGGTGTTTTTCAATCAGTACAAAACAAAGTTGCCAGTTTGACAGATCTGTAATGCCACTCCTGGTTACTCTAGATTTCTGTGCTCACCCACGCATGAGAAAACCACTTCTGACATAAATTGTATTTTCAATTATTGCAAAAAAAAAACCAAAAAAAAAAAAACACCCCACTAAAACTTCTTTAGTAACCACCAAGTTTTTTTCACATAAGTCTGCCATTGTATGTGGAACTGAAAGTATGTATATCTGTCTAGGAAAAATCATTAGCAGAATGTGATAAGTGGTAGTCCAAGTAATAGAACTAATTATTTTCTACAGTCCTGAATTACGGTACTTACCGGCCTATCTATCAACATCAACTCATAGAGCACTTCACTGACATCAGCTGACATGAATGTGGGCAGACAGAAGAGGCAGGCATTGATCAGAGCTATCACCAGGGGTTGGCCGTGGTCTTCTAGGAGTTTCTTCACCAGGGACTGACGTGATTCAAAGTCATCCCTATCCTACAAAATTTAAAATCAAAAGAAAAAAACACAAATATGCTTTAGAACAAAGATGTGTGAATCTTAAAAAAGAACTGCAACACGTTAGCTTTTTTTAACATTCACAATATGACATCATAAAAACTGGCAAGGTACCAACTTTTATTGTCTTTGTCATAAAAAAAAGCTCTTTGCAACTGCTAACACAATGAAACCCACTGATCAAGAGCATGGCTAAAATGGGAACTCAATAGTTCTGAGTAAAGTCTCCATGCCCATCACATTCATGAACCATGATACCTAACAGCAATTCTTATGGAGTACTTAAAAAGATGCAACCGAAAGGAGCTGTGATTAGCCACTTACTTTAATACATAAACAGAGTGCGAGCAGTATGTTCTACAGAAAATGTTGCACAATTAAGCAGAAGTTGCAATTACCAGGATTGTGATTAACTAAAGTAAACCGTAAAACAGTTCAGTTTATTTCTTATCTCCCAACCCCAACTCAGTCACAATATGGTGAGTATAACATTATACACTTGAAAGTCCACACTATCCTCTTATAACAGAGTCCCCCCTGTAGTAGCTGGTGATCACAGTACCGCTGAGAGTTTGGATCATGTTAAGTGTTGATGGCACTGCTGCAGGTAAACACATTATGATGCCATGTTACAAAACCACCTCTCCCAAGTTCTGTAAGCTGATTTTTTAACTCAAGGAATGGCTGCATCAGCTGCACCCTGGACAGATGTTTATCTCACTAATATTTAAACTCCTGGGTCTTTCCTTCCTTCCTCAAACTGAATACCTCCTTTTCCCGCATGCATTTGATCATGTCTGTGAGGAACTTCATAACAGAGGCGTTGGCATCTTTGTGATCTAGGGAGCAAGCAGCTATGGCACAGCACATGATAGGCTTGGCCATGGCACTCTGTAGAAATGGCACTGGGGCTCTCTGGATGAATCTGTGAATTATGGACAAATAGTGTTAGGGAGGGTGAATGATGTCAAAACCATACAACTGAAGCATGAAACTCTACTAATCAGTTAAGTTATCCATAAGTGTGGTTGTGTTTGAAGACAGAAAGTTTAGTCTTTTCCATGGCGAGGTGGGTGATAAATTCTATTATCTATTTATTTGCCCCTATCGAGCAGACCAAAAAAAAATTCTATTTAAATCATACTATTATAGCCATCCAAATTTCATCAAGAAAACAGAACTCACTTAGAGCAGAAATTATACAGTAATAAGAAAATTCAAACTCTTTGTATTTAATATAAAGAAATTGTATGAGTGAAAGCTGCGAGAATGCAAGTATGTATGTTCTCAAGTTACTTATCCCCACTTAAAAACGACTGACATTGTGATGCTCTACATCTGCATATTCCTGTGAAAAAGACTGCAATAAAGGTGACTGTCATTGTCATAACTCTTCAAGTTACATTTCTACCTCAATTGATTAAATCATAAACTGGCTCAGTAACATATTACACTATGCTTCAAGCTGGCCAAAATCATATTGTCAGTATGAACATCTGCAGATATTAATTTGTTTCACATTAAAATCCAATTTAAGATTTTGAATTCACATCTTCATACCTCCAGGGCACTCCATGAGTCGAAACACAGTCTTTAAAGCTTTACACTAACTCATTCTGCTTAACCTCCAATAATCATGGTGTAACTTTCCCACGACCATAGTAAGGACAATATATATACAGTATCAATTCAATATTTTGACAGCATCTGATGAGCATTTTGGTGAAACACTGTGGTGACTAATGCTGAAACTGTTAGCAATCAATCAATATTTCCAGGTTTCCCTCACCTCAAACACAGCCTAAACAAGTCATCAACAGTATCTGGGTGGTTTCTCAGACCATTATGCTCTTCTAATATCTTGAAGGTTGGACCACAAAATGCCTGAGGAAGAATGGAAAACAATTTCATAAACACAAGATTAGACATAAACTGTTCACAGCCTTCATGGAGTGCTCAGGTTCATATGCTAATAGGCTAAATTTAATCTCACTTAACACTGTTTTATAATGCAACTAAACAACAAACAAAAACAAAAAATCTCCCATCATGAAAGTTTGACTTTAGTATGTACACCACAGTCTTAACAGCCTTTAATAATTCTGTACAATTTATCTTCATCTCTAATGGAAGTCCTCAGCAAAACAAGTTGTTCACATGCACTGGCATGAAATGATCAAGGGTCCTTTTCCCCAACGCACTTCACAAATATCTCCAGGCTATGAAGCCAGTTATGCTTAAAATGATGTTTTAACAAAAGTCTCATAACCATTCTGAAATTGCATGGCATGAGCAGCGTGTAAAATATACTCTTGCCTACTAGTATATGTAGCAGAGGATACTTCCATAATCTATAGCACAAGAAAATAACTCCTGATATTTTTCTTTGCTTTTTTCTTCAAAAATCTTCAAGCGCAATCCTCCTTGCATGCAAATACATACCAAATTTAATAATGCCCAAGTCAAGTACGTAGCTTCATTACTGTGTAAACTTTGAAACAGCACCAAACTTCATTTGCCTACCAGCTATGGAATGAGAATTTCATGACAGAATTAACTCAATACTCTGACTGACTACTAGCTGACTATTTTACCTGCAACATGTCCAGCAAACCTGGAACACAACCTGCCTCACCCCCATACTCGTCCACCAAAATACTGCCCAGGTAAAGGAAGCAGGAGTGCTGGTGTGTCTGGTACAGCCCAACCATCTGTGACACACAAGTTCATACATCTGTTCAATGGTGCAAAGAGTTTTTTTCTAAGCCTCCAAATAGCAATAGTGAGGCCGGAATTTTTCTGTTTAATGATTTCTGCTCTACAGCAGAACCCACCACTCCATTCAGAAATGTAGAAATAAACACAGATCTTCTGGTACAAAGATATAGATAAAGTGTACCAGCAAACACTTTTCATACACCTATTATCAATTTGCTAATCAAATATCAGCTCTGCACCATCAGCCATATTGATGTGCTGAGAATTCAGTGCTAAGTAAGTGGCATCTTTCTCTTACAGCAATGGGTGTCAGAAAAAGGCTTATAATCAGGTTTTAACAACACATTTTTAAAAATCTGTGGATTGAGCTCCAGAATTCTATCAACCACACATCCCAATCCCATTATTTATCCTAACCTGGATACCTAAACAACCACATGACACCACACTGAGAGATGGAATCATTTGGAATCAGAACTTTTGTACAGTGTAGCAGATGGTTAAATGCATTCTGAATAAGCCTAAAACTTTTTTGCACAGCAGTAAAAATATGCTCAAAGCCAGACAGAACCCTGTAATTCTAAAGCTGATAATTCTGTCAACTTACCTGAGTGACTAGAGGGGAGAGTAATGTGGCAGAGTTTTTGCCTAAACAGCGGATGGCAAACCGAATACATCTACAGCATCGCTCAATTATCCTCACATCCGCCTGGTATTTTTCACATGCTTTCGACAGCACTGGCCAAACCTGAAGGAGACAGTGATAAAAATCAACATATCTGTCATGCTTTTTTTTTTTGTTTTTGAAATTTTCTAACTTAATTTCTGTTAGGTTCTGTTTATATTATTTAATAACACTTTATAAATACATAAGATTTATCAACCACAGTAATTGGGTTCCAGAGAGTTCACAAATAGCCTGAACCAAACAAAAAAGAAAGTCGTGACATACTCTTCAACCAAATGGGAAACAACAGAGTGCATCAATTACTGACTGTTGTGGAAATCATGTCAACATAATTTATTACAATTTTTTTTCTTGTTGGGATGTACTTTAGTTGCCATGGTGTGTTAAATTCATCTTTTAATCAGAAAATTTTTGTTCAAACCATAACTTCAGGAGACTTTAAAAAAAGAAAGTTTAGGATCTACAGCCATGTTTACTGAGAACACAATACTCTAAAACTATTGGCTGAGCCGAAATGTCTCAGTAGATACAAGTGCACACAGCACTTCTCAATAAATAAAACTGTCCAGCTTACTGATGGCAAAGTGATATTCCTGACATGGGCAAATGCAGAACCTAAATCTTAACATGAATGTTGTAAAAAAGGCATCTGCAATGTTACCCACTTCTAATATAACAGCTTGACAAGGATGTGTCTGACCATTGGAAACTGTTGGGTTGATGTATCTGCAAAGACGAACAAGACAAAAGTTCATTATGAGATAGTTCTTTAGGATATAATGCTGTTTGTTGATTACTCGTAGTCCCCTAGACTGGCTGCCCTGTCTAAAGAATTCTCAATTATCAACTTCTGTAGACTTCCAATATTTTAAATATATTACGCAATTCTACAAGCATGGAAAAGATACAGCCGTGCTTGAATCAAGGTGGATGGAGCAGTTCATAGAGTGTTACTTTGGCTCATTATATAAATTCTGGCTGAGAGAATTTGCAACATGGATTGTAAAACTAGATCGAAGCAAAAAAAAAAAAGAAAATCAAAAAAAAAAACAAAAAAACTTTGGAGTCATGACCAAAGTGTGGCCCAGACCCTTCAGTGTCAGGAAATCAAGGGGCCGATATACTTGCTAGATAGGGATCTCTTTCTCTGAAGATCTTCTGTTGCCTCACTCTGAATACGAAAGTTTCCTTTCATTCTTTAGTTTGCAATGACTCACATAAACTGTTGTGATTCATGCAAGCTATTGTACTGAAGTAAGAAATAATGAAAACAACAGACAGCATTTTCACATTCTCTCTGTCAAGTTCTTCACAACTGCCCAACAAAGTATGCCAGTCTGCTCCAGTAGACTTTCTGAGTGCTGGCCCCTTTATCTAGTCAAGTGTCTGTGTCAACTTTACAACATTTTGTCTAACACACTAAACCAAAACCACACACCTCCAGCCCCATCCTCCAGACAATCCCTCAGAAAAAAAAAAATCCCATGCATTCAAAGATAAATACCAAACCTGACAATTTTTTTTTCTCTCCTACATGCCATGACATGTTATGCACACGCACAAGACACAGCCATGACTGGGTCAGAGTGACCTATCACAATGTCTGGCTACATTTACCTAAATACTGCAGCCAGTCGATCCAGCCACATGGTGGGGTCATTTGGTGCTCCTTGTTTCACTGGGCCACTTTCTTCATTTAACAACTGTAAAGAGATAAGAAAAGTACAGAAAGGGAAATTTAACATACATACACACAAAAATAAGATTGTCTGTCAAAGATAAGAGCTGTGCTGCAAGAGATCTGAAATCTGAAACAGAAGCATAAAAAATTTACAGGAATGATTCCAAAGACAAAACCTGGAAGGACAGTAATGTAGCAATGCCAAAAAGTGCACTGAATTCAGGACAGTTTTCCCTCCCTTTTCAGTACACATTTTTTGGACCAGTTTCGCAAATCGCCGCTTTGTATGGACAGCCACAGCGCTATTTCTCACTCAATAATAATGAAATTAGGCAGGCAATGAGGCGAAAGGTTAAGCTGTCTAACAAAACTTGAACAAATTTTCAAACTTGTTTAAAAGCTGTGCAATTTGCGCAGACGGATTTCATTCAAACACCTCCATGCAGATGAACATTTCAACTCCGCCACACCCAAATTTCGCTATGTGACTAGTGTCATAAGCCCATACAGAATTTTTTCGTTCACCAACGGGCCAACAAGGTTAAACTAGCACTGCCGTAGCAGAAAGCTCAATGCTTCCAGTGACAGTGGTGACGGTGGTGCTAAAAATAATTTCCAGCGTCATGCGAAATTAAAAGCGCCGTTTTCATTGGTCAGAAGCGATGAGCCTCCTCTCGATCAGTCCACCATGCAACAGTGCATGGTAAAGCTAAAGGGGTGATAGGTTGAACCCGCGCTATTGTCAGCGTTTAATTTCCGATGAAGAATGTTTGTTTTGACTGGGTTGTGTTATAACAGTAAAAAAAATAATAATGAAAGCAGGTGAGACTTAAATAAAATCAAATAATTTACTCTATGAATCTGGTCATTTATTGAGGATGTCACTTGACAAGACTGTCCTTGTTACCCCTCTTGACCTGGTTTCCAGTGGACTGCAGTTTTCTGGCTTGATTGAGCTTAAAACAGGCTCATTATCTTTTTGTCAGTAATTCCTATAATTTCTTTTTTATTTGTGGATGGATTTTCATGATTTGAAATGCTTGTTTATTAGAATCGTAAACCCTAACCAACGATGTATTTTATTTTCAGACTGCATGATTAAATTTTTTTTTCTTTCACATTGCCAAGTTATGCATTAATACTGATTATGAACGAAGCAAACGTATGTCGGAAAAGTTTCTGGGGCTATTTTGTGTTGTGGTAGCTTCCGTTGCTGCTGTGCTTTGTGATAATGTTTAAGTCTGCTCCCCTAAAATTAATCCACGAAAAGTGATCGCTGAATCGATGTTCACTTTACGCTCCCTTTTCAAAAGCAAACGCTGAATATTTTTTAGTGTTTCTGGCAAGTTGAGGGATGCTAACATTGAACTTGCGCAGCTGCCACACAGTTGGGAGATAAGATGGCTGACACTAGGTCACAAAGAGAGGACACTGCCTGGACTGCAGGCACCTGACTGGTTACCAATATAAACTAGTACATAGCCCAGTTGTCAATAGTTTAGTACCTAGAAGGAAGAACCAAAAAATTACCATCCCACCTTTTCAAGAGGTGAAATCTGGCAGGCGCACAGTTGACTGAGAGCTTCAGTGATGTGGCTGGAGGGTAACCTACCCAAAATTGTGGCTGTACCTGCAGGGATAAGTGCACACAACAAACCATAATTAAGAGAGAACTTTGAACCAGGATATAAAACCAGGAAATACACATTAACTGTGATCATAATGACTGCATCCTCACCACAGCTTTCTTTACATATATTTCATTTTTGGTGTCTTTTGTTGCCAAGATAGGCAATTTTGCTGAAATGTTCATTTTATTATTTTGTTTGTACAGCCTCTTCTTACAGTGAGACTTCTTGCTGGGTGTCAGCTTTACCTCACTATCAGGCCCATAGGGTTTATGTACAAGGATACAGCACAATCATGTGAACTTCCACAGACACCACTGTCATTCCTGACTCTCTGATTGTGCTATGAAATGTTTGGCCATCATCAACAAAATACTAAAAGGAATATAAGTTTATGCTACCTTAATGCAAACTGTCTAAGAAATGAACTTCAGTCAAATCTAAATATTTAGTATGCCTATGTGCGTAGAGAAAGTGTACTGATTACTGAGTTGTACTTAATATTGAAGTCCACCTAACTGATAAAATAACAGAATGATAATGAATTGGTGTATTTATTGAGGTACTTAACACTGCATAAAAGTCAATACCTTTCAGCAGACCAATGGCTGCATCTGGTGAGAGATTAAAAGTCTCCATTGACTTGACAATGTGCATGAGTCCCTGGAAGTGATTAGTCATGTGATCCCGACACTGTGTACTGATGCTCTGCAAGGCGTTGGCAGCCATGGAGGCTAGCACTGGCTGCTGGAGACCAGCTAGTAAGTACTGCAGAATCATGTCTGGAGAGTACAAAAAGTTCAAATGTAAGGTGATTTCTGTGGTGTCTAATCTGAAAGACGCCCTGGCATGATATCTGTGCAGTTAAATTTGCCTAAATATACTTCCTTAGTAGGTTGGTGAAACTTGTGGTTTAAAAGGACTTGCGACTGAAAGGAGTTGTCACTGTTTGTTGACTTTTAATGGTAAGTAAAGCCTTTAATTATGCGGAAAACGTAGCAATTAAACAGAATTTGCAATTATCTGCAGTGTGGAGTCGATTATAAATGGTAGGTACTTCCACTAAAGGTAATAGATACAACTCTGCCACCATTCACACAACTGAAGATCATCAACCAACAGAGAAAGTTCCAGAATCCAAATATATTCCTGAGACAAATACTATAGAGGATGTGGTTGTGACATGCAAGTATGTAGGTAGAGCAAACAAGTACTTCAGTGCCAGCACTGGGGAATTCAGATCTTTGCCAGTACCGCATCACAACAACAAAGATTTAAAATCCCTCTGCATTTAGTGTACAAATATTATCAGCCTGTTATTTCATATCAAAAGTCCCTATCATTACAACAGACCTCCAGTACTACCAGTGTGTGTTAATGATTGTTGACCCTAGCTAAGGCAACTGATAGAGAAATAGCCAATCCATAACCTAAGAATAGTTAGCCATATTGATGTATTTTTGGCTCACAAAAAAAAAAGAAAGTTTACTCCACTGCATACCAACTTTCAATTTATTTGATGTGATGTCAAAGTCATAGATTACATCAATATAAAGGAAAGCTCTGTTTTGTCATCACTGTAACACATGGGACATCACTGCCTGTATCCGAAACAGCCTCAAGGGAAGTTACAATACTCCTTGCGCTAAGCCAATGTCATTCAAAGTGACTCTGTGACAATGATGCAAGCCACACTCAATAGGGAAGGCACACTTTTGGTTTTAAGAGTAAGATAGCCTGCATTTACTCTTCTTGGTTAAGGATGAAAAGGTAAGAGGTCTTAAAATCGCAGAAGATTAGGTCCAGTGGCCGTTGTCTGAGCACAAGTACAATGAAAATTTCATGCAGTTATTTAGTCTAACAACAATAAGAGAGCCTCAGTGATGTGACTGAAGGATAACTTATCCAAAATTGTGGCTACACCTGTAGGGAAAAGTGCACACGTACTAGAGTGAAACTACTAATCAGGAAAGCAAATCAGGAAGCAAAATAGTAACAGTGATCACAGCCACTGCATCCTCGTCTCTGCCATGCTGAAGCGCCATAAGACTCTAGCTTAAACAAACAAACAAACAAACTCACTCACCTAATAACTGTGGATGGTTCTCTATCCATTCTGACAACTCTCCTAGCAGCTGAATACTGGTGTACCTGACAGCTATGTGTGTGGTGTCCGGCATGGCAAGAATGGCCTCCACCACCTGGGGAACAATCTCACTCTCTTCTCTGGGGAAGGACAGGGAACACCACTGCGGGCTAATAAAGGAGGGCATAGCGTTACTCTGAGACAAGCCGATCAGTGATGAAACAGGGCGTGTGGTTTTTCAAAATGTGTAGTTGTTTGGAGATTTTAGGCCATTCGTGACAAAATTATGAGCTGCTCTTGAAAAACCAAACTTCCATGGCTTCAGTCAATGGCTTGAACTTCTTGCACAGAACAGTTCATGCAAAAAAATTATTAAGAAAAGTTTACAGACACACGAATGTGCACAGAACAATTCATGCAAAAAACTAGTGAGAAATGTGTAGACACACAAAATAATGTACTGTACAAAAAAAAAATAGGACAAAACAAAATCTGACTTTTTTTATTTAGATAGCATCTTAAAAAAATCAAGGGCCATTTGTAATAAATTTATTTATCACAATTTCATGGCCTCAAAACATTTTGGCAACAACAAGGTATTTCTAACATTAGGTGCATCAGGAGATTTTCAGAAGACTAAAGCAATTTTAGGAAATTATGAGAGAAAAAAAGCTTACAAGATTGTGGAACATAAAAGTTTAACAACCACACTCGAAACTTAAAAAGCATGATAATCGAGTAAGATAACTGTAAATCTCCCGAACACCTTGCAAGTTTTTAATAAATAACACAGCAATCATAGAGTAATAAATGAAGCTACTGATAAGACAACAACACCATCAGCTTACGGCAAAATGTTTTTAGCCACAGCAGTCATGACGAACAAAGCCGCCTCTGACCCTGACCAGGAAGGTGACTTGGGTGACTTTAAATTCTCAAACATCTGAAAATGAGAAGGATGTTACAGGATTACAGTACTATGCAACTTGATATTAGTGACTGAAACAGAGCTGCCAACCTCCAAAACTGGATTTTCATATTCCAGACATCAAAAATTCATATTCTGACCCTGATTTTCATACTCACACCGGTGCAGAAAAATAATCTCGCGAAATTTAAATGAATGTCTCCTTTTAGCTGTTCAGTCATACTTTTTTTAGACTTGTAGATAGCTACTGTTTTCATATCACACTAAAAAGCTTTTCTTCAGCTTTAAACTGAGGTAATGGGAGTCACTCACTGTGGTAAAATAATATACTTGACTATAAACAGCTCTTTCCAAATCCTTTTCATATTCCTGTAATCTAAGTGCTATTTTGATTAGGTGAGTTCTTGCTTTTAACTAAAAAAATACCCCCCTTCCTTTAAAATTTAAAAACAAACTTGAGCCAAAAACTTATAAGTTGTGTAAGATACTGGCAATAATAACACAAGAACGCCCTCATTTTGTAAGACAAGTTTATACAAAAGAAACTTGTTCATCACATAATTGCTGCTAAGCTTGAAATTCAAGACCATCAGAGGACAGACTGTAGCATTTTACCATGCCCACTAGGAAAATTAAATCATTTATATCCTGCTAAAATTTTGATGTCACCATAGACCGTGAACTGCATTAATAGCAGTAATTGTACCCAAGTGTAAAATGCTCACATTCATATCTTAAATTGCTCTCAGTCTCAGATTTAAGCATGTCATCTGCTGGTAGAGCAGGAAAGAGAAATCCATTTAGTCTAGAGCTAGCCCTAAAGTTTCCAAACTGGGGCTTTGAAAGCGGCCCTGTTAGCCTACTAAGGCCTACTAGTCTAGATCTAGTCTAGTAGTACAGTAAAGGTCATTAACCTTGGCCCTGTAGTAGTACACTATGCTCATCCCAAATGTAGGTCATCTAATGCCCCAAGGGCCTACAGTATACACTCACAACAGACCAAATGAAACAGCCTACTCAGGTAATGTGTACTGTACTCTGGGTATGGGGTACAATGCATACGCATGACGGTTGACGGTTCGTTGTGGGGCATCAAAGTAAAGCCCCAAAGGCTGCAAGGTTATCTGGAGATGGGTTGAACAATAGCATAAAGCCTCCTGTGATGACTGGTATCTTTGTAAGAGACTTCTAGTTTCAACTAAACTACTTCTGGATCTAGCAATTTTGGTATGCGGCCAGCAAATAGGCCTAGCATACACGCCAAACGGTGCCGGCCAAAGCGAAACTAAGAAAGGCCAAAGCGAAACTAAGAAACGCGCGTCACGTCAGCATCGATACTGCTGTGTACTCTACGGCAAAACGGAATGCCAGCACTGTACTGTACTCTACCATTTTCAATCGTTTGTTGTGAGACTCGAGTACTTGTACTCATGACTAAAACAGCCCATTTTGATGATTTTCAGTACAAGAAAGCTCTTTAAGCGCCCGACTTCGTTGCGGAAGGCATTCACAGTATTCTTTTTCATACTGACAGTCGATTTTCGTATTTTTAAGAGTACGATTCGTATTTTCGTACTGAGGTCAGATTTTCGTATGAAATACGAAAATTTCGTACTGGTTGGCAGCTCTGCTGAAATTGCACACCAGACTACTAAATTATTGTACAGGGATTGTAAAATTATATTTCATGGGCACAATGAACCTCTACTGAGCTTCCAGCAGCTGTCAAATTTCAGTAAACTTCTACTGGAATTACAACCGGTTGGCAAAATTTATTCAAAGTAGGAACATTCACAAAACTTTTTCTAGAGATGTTTTATAATCCTGAACATTCAAATCCCAATTTAATGTGCCACATCACATACCTGGACAAAACACGAGGAAGACCCTGCAATGAACACAACATCTTTGATCAACTCCGACACTCGAACTCTGAAGTCACCAAAATCTCCAGACTCATCTGGTATACCTTCCTGTATCAAAAAGAAGTGAACATTTTAGTAGACACACTTGACCAGGATTACCATCATGCTACCAAACTTGATAAGCACTCTTCCCACTGCCCCACATGTGACAGATTTGGCACTGGGTTTGCTCAGTCTGCATGAATGTAAGCAATGATACTTTAATACTGCATAGCATACAACCATGTTTGCCTAAGCACACTTTGGAAAACAGGGCACAAATATGAAGCTCTGGCAAGACAAACAAAATAAAGACTAGGACTGTCAGTGCATATAAAAAGAGGCATGATATCGTTAGAACTGACTAATACACATGGCTATAACTCAGGCTACTATTGATGTAGTGATGAGTGCATATTCTCACAGTATCTGCTGTTGGTTCATAGATATGACAATTGCTGAAACTTTTGTGCAGTTGTTAAAGAAACCGCATTCAAGCAAAGTAAATATACGTATGCCTCTTTTCTGTGTGAATGTGAAAAGTGCATAACAAAGCGATATAGTATACTATTAGACCTCCTTCATGAATGCAAATTATTTCACTCCTCCTTGGAGAGTTTGCCTGCAATTATGACTTGGTTATCCTTCTGAAATAGCTTGATCTCTAAATAGGTGTGGTGCTCCAGGAAAACCCTTCACATGGGTCAAATGTTTCATTTTGAGATATATTAATCATTTCACAGAGTAACATTTCTTGAATATTTCAGTTTTAATTTCAAGTTACTATCTCTTATGTTTCTTGAGATATGGCATTTAAAGTAGGGAGGGTTGAAAAATAAGAAATGGAGACAAACGCTTCCAAGGTGTGTGCTTCAAATTAGTGCATTCTCTTTGCGATTGTTGTATTTATGCACACTAAGCACAATGTGTTCAGGGAACTTGTGACCTAAATATTGATACCAAATATCATGTGTTTTGGTCAATAATAACAGCAGCAGTCATCTCCTAAAGATCGGCCATGTCTTTGCATTGGCGCTCCGATTTTTACTTGTCAACATGGCTTGGTACTAAAGAGGGGTGCATTAAATAAATAAAAACCTAAAGCATCTGTAGTTTGTAGTTTGCAATAATATTCACACACATGAGAGAGTGAAAGTCATAGATTAATATGGTACAAAAACCTAAATTCCCATGAAATAGTCCAAAACTGACTTTATGAGTCTCTGTTTCAAAATTAGTATTTGTGTCTTCTGACAGGTTTTCCTGGAGCACCACACATATATGATCACACTGGTGAGTCAAGATTATCGCTGTGCTAAACTCTCAGTGCCAATATTATACTGGTCGAGCAGGATTTAAAACTACAAGTACAAGATGGTCTCTGGAATTAGAGTGTACTCACGTGGTCCTCATCCATCTGGCAATGATGACAGAGAGCTAACACTAGGCTCTGTATATAAGGCTTGAAGAGGTCTGTTAGTTCCTGGTTGTTACGCTGGTACAGTTCTTCAGACAAGCGGTACCAGAAGTTGAATGTTATCTCTCCTACCTGTGCCAAAATAATGGCATAGGCAAATTTGTGAACGAAAGAAACTTTTCATATTTACCAGTTATACATCAGTAACAAACACAGCACTGAACAAGGAAAAAGTTCTTCTGAGGTGTACTTAATATCAAGATCCACCTGATAGATAACATGACAGAATAGTAATGAATCTGCGTAGGTGATATCACATCCATTAAGGACTGGAGGTCTGCTGACAGTATTGTTTTCAATATTCAAGAACTGCCAGTGTAAAAACAAGTTTGAGATTTATGCTCAGTCTTTAACATTCTGAGATCATATCAGGTCTATCTTGGACTGATCTCTCTACAAATTAGCCAAAGAGCCAGAACTGATGAAATTAAGTCATGCAAGTCCAATGACTTTTCCAGTTTTACCAAGATTTCAAAGGCACATTTAAAATATATCAGAGCAAAGACTGGCTATCCAATACTTCTGATAATCAAACTTACCTCATATAGATGGTGGCCAACACACATGAGAAGAAGATCTAACAACTGAAAAGTTCCTAGACCCTACAGAAAAAGACAATGTAAACTGCTTATTATCAAGCATTACCAAGGAGGGATGACTAAGTTTCATTGTCATGGTAAAGTGAAGCCTGTAGAGCAAATTAATCACATTGTAATTTTACAACCAGAACTGGCCTTGACTGCATTAGTCCACCACCCAAGATCACTTTCCTCCTTTCAAAAACAGCTGGCTTTGCTCAATCACAATCACTTTATTGCAACAACAGTTTAAGCACAACACCATACAGATGATGGAATACTACATTTCTATACTACAGCCACAAGATATTCACAATTCCTTTTAAACGCAACTTTTCTCTGCTCCCATGGAGCTGCGACTAAGTGAAGCTGACTGGACTCACCTGATTTGGTGTGGAGAGAAGCATGTCAAAAAGAGATTCACTGAGTTCTGTAAACACCCGGCAGTAGTTCAGGCACCTGTTATAAAAACAATACATAGCGATAATACCATGTATCTTTTAACACTGTCATGTTTCCTTGCAAAATTCTCATAGTATCTAGCTCAAGGCATAAGGCTGTATCCCTCTCTCACAGTAAATCAGCTTACAACCATATACAATCAATACAGATATTTTGTCATTACCAATACAAAAGGATAAACCGTTATGGCTTCACAGAATACAACAATGGGAATGATTTGACCTGAACTTTAACTATTGCTTTCTTAATTGTCCCTGCTAATGGTTGCAGAAATCTGTCCACCCTTGATGTGAATTTTGTCACATCTTGCCTATGACTTTATTTTCAAAATCAAAAAATGAATATATTTCTTTTATAGCATCTAAATAAAGAAGAGAGTATCTGACCATGGAAAAATCCAACAGACAAACTGGCACATGAACATGCAAACTACATAATTTGCTGCCGACTTTATTTCTGGCCTCATGTATAAACCAGTGACTGACACAGTGCAACCTACTTGTCTGATTCTTCATCCTTGTCAGCCTGATGATAGGCTGGAACTAGTGTCATAACGCCCTGGAAAAGTCGTTGAGCCAATTCTTGATAATTCTCTAAGTCCTGGTGGTTCAGAGAAAAATATTTTGCAAGATTTCACCTGTTAAGTCAGATTTAAAATGAAGCTGCTGTATGTACAATACTGACATACTGGCAAAATTTTCTGCAAGCAGAATCCTAGAAATCTTATAATGAAAGGGCGGCTTCAGGGGTTCCAAGAACATTAAATAAACTACACCATGTAACCAGCAAATCAACAGTATTCATCATCAATATAACATAAGAAAATAAAAAAGGTCCTCCTGTCAGTGGCTTGGTATGTTTTCTACATGTAATTTGTGCTTAATGTCAAACCAGCTAAGCCTGTGTCATCCACAGGTATTATTTTTCATTAAGCTAACCTGATTTTTCTGAAGATCATATGCTTCTGTTTAAATATGACCAGAGGATGGGGGTTTAAAACAGAATGGTTAAAAATACAGTGCAATTTTTGATAACTATTTGTAGCAACTAACGCGCAACTTCTGAATGATAATGAGAAGACAAAGAACATTACCTCTGAGCAATAGAGAGCTGAACATATACAGTCTGTGGCTGCTTCATGTAGAAATGCTGGACAATGGACATTGGCCTGGAAGCAAGAAACAAAGTGAGAATGGTTTAAAAAGAAATTTCTTCACATTTTTTGTGTATGCAACAAATAAACCGTCAACAAGAAACAGCCTTGGCTACATGTCCCAGGGTACTGAAGAACCCTTCAGTAATATAAGTCTATCAACCAAACATGGAGGCCTACAAATTTGGGATCATCTGTGTCCTTAAAATATGTTTCATGCAGTTGTAAAATACCCAAGAAAAGATTTGCAAAAAAGTAGCTGAGGCTCTTTGAAAAAAAGGAGGAAACATTTAGGATGTATATATTGGCAATGAAGCAAATACAGTAAAATCATGTAAGACTGTATTCAACTCAAGACTGTGATATTAATTACTGATTGCACTGCACATGATAGAAATCATCCAAAGGCACTCACCAGAGCTTGAAAGGGATAATTCATAAGTTGTGTTGACAGTAAAATCTGCTGAGGTATGGCCCCTACGGAGAACCAGCTCCCCATCACTTTGTAGGTTTTACTACGAGCTCTTTGGTCTCTCTCCTCCTCTCCTGCGGCACTGACATTCTAGTGATCAAATTTATAACGAAAAACAATAAATAAAGACTTTTAATTCAACACCCAAATATCTTGGTAATAATGACAGTTAATTCATAGATGCCACTTTCTTCTATTAGTAAATTCTGATATTTGTAACTTCTGTCACCACTCCAGAAATATGCCATCAGTATCAACTCAAGTTCAGAGCCAGAAACTATACATTGCTAACTACAGAAAAGATTATAATTTATCATATCTGTTCCTACGGCTTACAAAATAAGACACATTAAGTCACTTCAAAGTATCTAACCAGATCTGATCCTGAATCCTGATGTTCAGATGCTTGCGAATGTCCTTTCAAACAGTTAACCTCATAATGCACAATGAAACACTTACTCCCCACCTCTGTTACCAAATACTTACCAGACACTTTTTTGTAACCATTACAGTTGGTGTCTGAACCCACATACACAGATTTAAAACAACTTCTTTTAATAATACTTCTAGATAGACTATTGATTTTGCATTTAATCTGACAGTCATTAAAGCTGTGATAAGGTTGATGATAAGCAACTGCTTGTCAGGCATCGTTTTCCCAGCATGTGTTCCGAACCTTACTTTCAGTATTATCTCAGGAAATACAGAACACCAAAAAAAGAAAGCTAACCATTAATTACACTCTGTAAGCTGAAACAAATATCCAGGAGAATTCAGAGAAACCAACACCATTATGCAACAACACTTACTACATGTGTTAGCAATTGTATAACTGATTGACTGGCAGCAACTAACTCATCTGTGACCTCCTTACGCCGATTGGCTCCCAGACGCAGCGAGCGACTGTTGATCTGTAATAATCATGATTCAATCAAATAATCAACCACCCCTAAAATAACATAACAGTACTGACTAAAAGTATAACTATTAATGCTTCCTAAAAAGTTAAAACTCTTAATTCTCTCTGAATATCAAATTATTATTGCTCCTTATAAATCTTGAGATCGTATCACAGGCTGGTTTCAGGCCTTTGTAACAAATGAACCTCTGAGTACAGAAGAACACTTTAATGTTTCTCAGAGCAATAAACATTACATATACTGGCAGTTCTGAGAAAGGACAAAGATACCTGATCGCATCTATAACCCACTGGTTTTGATATTCTAAACTATCAACTCAGAACATGACAAAAAGACCTCTAAACTTTCTTCTTTGTAGCCAATAAAAATAAGACAATACGGCTATTATTTAAAGAAACACTTTCATATGACAGTCCTTGGGGAATAATATGCAACATTTCCTACCTCCTCCGGTAAAACTGTGAGAACCTCCAACAGAAAGCCCATGTGTTCCTTACTAAATCTGTGGGTAAAAACATGCTTATTAGTATTACAGAACAGTTCATGAGATGGCAAACTGGATTAAACAGTAATTAAACAAAGGCATCTGCGGCAAAGATCACACAGATATTCCATCAAAGGCAACCAGGAGACAGTGCAACTGAATCAGATGAGGATATGATCTGTATGAACTTAAACTTTTTGAATAAAATCTCTAATTAGTTTGTAACAGGTAATATGGAAATACATTCAAGCTTTCAAGTTACTTGACCCTTAGACATCTTCAACCATTAAAGAAGTACAAAAATACAGAGGAAACCGAACCAATGCTAAACACACTGCTCTGCTTAGCACACTCTTGTTCAACAATCCAAAATGCTTTGTTTCTTATAAGGTGCTAACAGGACAACACAGAACTTCTGATAACATATCTTCAGTAACTTAGTCTGAGTGTATTAGCCGAGTCCTGCTATTATATTTTTATAAATGCACTCAATCCCTTAAGCTGACATTTTGGCACAAAATTTTCGAGTTTCAGGTCCGGTAATGGTTATCACACTGATAGTATATTCTCAGTACAGCACAATGTAATTATTTCAAATAATTTTGATTCCATACTTTCAGCATTATATTATAGATGTCATAATGGGTAACCTTAAAACATTTCTTCCTTTCAGGCAAAATAACACTACCTACAAATTAAAACCAACCGTAGATAGAAGCATCAAATAAAATTATGGCGTACACTTACCTCTCAATAAAATCCAAGACTGCTGACTTCCAGGTGGCCATCTGAAGAGCCAAGTCAGCCAGTGCCAAAGATAACTGCAACAACGAAACAGAAAGCTCTCATAATGACATAAAGTGAAGGTACCAGATATACCCCCCCTCCCTCTAACCCCCCCTGGTTTCACATAGTGTCTGGCCTTGAATATGTCATTATTAGTAGAGATTTACATAAAACAAAGACAATTCTTCAGAAATAAACTTTTATGTGCATAATATACATGTAGCAAGATAAATAAAGACGAAGAGAATGTCCAGGGATCATAATTTTTCCATGCATGCTGTTTCTCAGCCTGATATCAAACGATCACCTCTGAAAAACATCAACATTCTCAGATTTCAGACAATTCTCTGAAGAATGGCATCCCTGCATGTGATGCTCTAAAGTCAGGTTGAATCAAACTTTACCTGAGTGACAATGACAGGTGGGGTTCCTGGTGCAATCTTAGATGCATGTCCCAGCAGTGAGTCACGAAGAGACTGTAGAGAATAATAAAGACTGTAGAGAACAACACCAATAATTTTAACATTAAATCCACATGAAGATCTCATGCTCTAGTATAAGTTATATAACTTCTTAATATGATTATGAATACTTCAAGTTTTACATCTGATCCAGCTTGTCACTCTGTGCACAGGTCATACATCTTTGTACAACTATGCACTGAAATGAAATTATTAAGCCTAAAATACACAACACTTTCCTGCATTCAAAGAACATTCTTGCCACACAGCATTAAAAAGTAAATAAAATTCCTCACTGACATACAACTGCCTAAAAATTTAATATATTTGGTTTCATCCCTTGATCTTACCTGATGTGACTCAGCTGGCAACTCGTGGAAGGCATACTGAATCTGGTAAAGAAAAGTACATAATAAATAAGCAATCATTATTTCCACACAACATTCACTGTTTACATATGATTGCATTCATCCACCATTTAAGGTTCAATCAACAACTGATTTTTTTTGTATTCTGCTGAAATGTTTTTGAACTTGAACTATGCTAAATCTTTAAAAATAAACAACAGAGGGTTGCATTTGTGCATATGGAGCTGGACTACACTTTTGCTGACTGGTCAGATCAGAGATTACTCCTGCCTAAAACTTGATTTTGGGCTTTAGGCGGGATTAAGGAACAAAATACAAACTTACCACAGTTCCTAAATATTGTCACTATCTAGTAACTCTCATTTTTGCTTTCTGATTTTCTAATCTAACTCTTGACCTTAAACCATGCTCTAGTTCGAAGTGTCAATAACATTGTGCATGACGGATGGCAGATAGTCGGTATGCTTTAAGCTAAGATTTAGATTTACGGATGATTTTAAGAAGTATCAACTATCATAGGACTCTGCCGAAGGCTTAAATGATGATGATTTAGGGCTCAAATTGAACCCTGAAAGTTCAGCTTATTTCATAAAATAAAGAAAGGTGCGAACCCGACTTGAATTTATGCATACATACTGATAGAAGGGATAGCATGCCATGTGCAGCTGCAACCCTCTATTATGGAATAACATACCAATAACTAGTAGCAGATAATAGTTTGTGTGTGTAGTTTGTGTGGAGACACTAATTAGTCTAATTACATGAGAAAAGGTAGGTGCAAAATTTGCTTCTGCTCTGCAATATAAAATTTGATTCTGGTCATCTGAAACTGAAAGTCACAAAAATAGCAAAAGTAACAGAGATTTCCTGGGAACTGCATCCTCTAAGGTCAATATATCTTCCTCCATCCATCCTTCAATACAGCTTTCAGAACGACCACAATGAATTATGAGCCTGTGAACTCTATAACTGACATTGAGAGTCAAGACAGACATTAGAAATGTTTCTGAACTTGATACAATACAATTTCTATTCACAGAGTTTAGTTTAAGGCTTACCCCATAAAATTTGAGAAATTTCATTTACAGTTCAGTCCAGAATGTTATGTATCATGACGAGATTGATGTGAAAATGCTGCACTACATGAGAAATTTCTTATATACCTTTGTTCTCATAGTTTGTGCAGCAAAATAGCATGATTCCAAACTCTGGTTCATCTGTAACAACTGATCTGCGATCTGCCATGCATAAACCTGGAATAAAAGCAGGAAGTTGAAGAAGCATGACAGTTGATACCAAGACAAGAGATTCTGATTACATGATAATTAACTATGACTACAACAGATGTGTAAGATTCTATTTAAACAAAAAAACAGGGACAAGAGGAGTTGTAGTCTGTACTGTCACAGATTCACAACACTACAGAGACCTAGCCTGCTTTGTCTAGGTCTGGTCGTCTGTGAGTCTGGTGCTCTTAGTGTTGTTGGTTGCTGTAAGTGTAAGTCTAAGAGTCTAAGACTTGGAGTGATGTAACTGATCTTGGCTTTCTCTCACAACAGCACCGATTTAATCGAAATATCAATCTAGTCTAGATTAGTCCATGACCTGTCTATGACTAAATGAGCTGCATCATTGCGGTGCTGACTGCTGTCCTTCGAGATAGCCCTGACTTTGCCATTATATCTTGTCATGACGTCTTGTTTTGGCTGAAAGATGAGGAGGCTGGGAAAATTTTAACATATAAACAGATTAGAGCACGCCTAGCTAAAGACAGTGTCTGGTTTGGAGACAAGCTAGAGTCTAGACACACTAGACTAGACTCTTTGACTCTAGAGTCTAGACTCAGTGTCAGTGGTGAGTGGAGAATCTTTTCATGTGTTTGAAACTGACCGATTTCTGCAATTCTCCAAGCCATACTGATGCCTTTTCCTTTCCAGTTACATCAGGATTATTGTACAGGGCTTGCAACGCTTGATTAACGGTTTCTAAAGACGGTGGAGAATCCATCGCGAAAGACATTTTTGGAATTCTTTCGTTAGGATGGGTGCCACAGCATCCACACCGGCCATACACCGGAAGTTATCTTAACTAAGAGATTCGCAGCAAATAGAATGATCTTCGTCCTCAAGTTGTTTCGACTAACAGTCACTCTTCTTCGTTACTGGATAGGTTACATCATGATTGTCAATAATACTACTATAATTATGATCGACCACTCTTTATATCTATTTCTAAACGGCAGAATTAGATCTATGTTTTGATTTACGTGTATGTTATTTGTTTGTAAATGCTCCTTTTCCCCCCAGTCTGCATCTCTGTTTTTGCTTGTCATTGAAGATTTTTTTTTTTTTTATGGTTCTAAGATAGACTAGACTAGTCTTTCTCTCTTTCAACAGTGTATGTTAAACAATGAGCATGGAGGAAAATATATGGAAAGCGTAAAAGTCTACAACAGGTCCACAGATACCTGCAACCACACTGTGTATGTGTTGGATGGAATGGGGAACGTGGGGAGGGAAGAGCATTGTTTCGGGGTAGAGAAAGAGGACGAGACAAGATGAGTAAAAAGAATGGAACCATAATAATAAGTAGTCTTATGCTCCTATTATTCTGTTATTTTATTATCCATTTGCAATCCGATAATACGTACATCAGTAATTAGTCAGGGGCATACTTATCATCGCCGCTCCACCGGAAAGTCATGGTATATGCAAAATTTATGCTATATAACTACTATAGGTATGAAGATGCCAACTTCTCAAAATCTAATTGGTTTAGGGGCATTTTCCTTTGTGTGTCAAAATTTGGATGAAAAGCTAAACAACATGTATGAAAAGTATTTTGGCTTGGGACCCTGGATAAGTTAAAGAGAAATGTAAATCCGTGTACAGCCAACAGTGAAAAAAAACATTGGCATCTTCATTCCTATAGGAAGTGGTGGACGTTGAGTGGGTCAAAGGTTGAGGTGGTCTGGAGCTGTTCTGAAAGTCAGGGATGAAGGGTAGGAAATAATGGAGAACTTCTGCATCAACGATGGGGTCTCCAATCATTATCAGAATAACATTACCCTGCATTTGAACACCACTAAAGATGCATTCAGCACCGATGTATAATACATGATTTTTTACAATGGTAAGAAATCCCATTGTTAATGCGAAGCTCTTAAATTAAATGAATGATAATTTATTTGAGTAATTGCACTGAAATTGGTCAGTTTTGTGCAATGTCACCCATCCAGTTTGTTTTTTTTTGTTTTGTTGTTTTTTTAACCAAGGCACTTAGTATGTATATAAGACTATGTTTGTCAATGTGACTCATGCGTATCCTTGAAGGTCAATATTTGGCCATATTTTGTGAAGCTACACTCTATAATGGAGCCTATGACACTGATGTTTCTGTCACATTGGTGTTTGTTTTCGACTAATTGGTGTTGTTATTAATATCTTTTTCTCCTCATTGTCACTATCACCACCACCACCACCAAGACCACGATCACGATCACCACGACCACTACCACCACCACTACCATCATCACCATCATCAACATCGTCATAATCATCATCATCTTCTTGTCATCGTTATCATCACCTGTATTGGTATCAATTTAGCCATCATCACCTTTTCCACCAGTTTACCCAGATTCTCAGCCTCTTTCGCAAGAGGGTGTATTCGTTTGAGAGGCAAGTCAGCTCAATGAATAATTATGGATGTGACTGTGGTTTGTAGTGAAAGGGATGATAATTGGGTAGGTTCCAGATTTAGATTGTGAGTATTCACCGGCAAATCGCCCAGAGTGCAGAGCTAAATTAGACTTCATATTTTCATTTCAAGAGGGTTAGGGATAAAACTTGATTCGAAGTATGTAACATAAAGAGCCATAGGGATGTATATAGTTACTAAAACTGACCACCATCGGGAATAGCCGATGGACAATACCATATTATCAGTTGCCTTTTTTTTTTTTTCTAGGAAAAATGTCAGTTTGTCTACGTTACCCTGGGTGGACGAATGGTACTTCGAAAACGAAAAAAAAAATCTGAAAATGAAAATTAAATAGTAATTGAAAACGAAAGTCTTGCATAACTCTGATGTCTTAGGATCTAGTATGTTATTATATTATGATGTAAGAGCATTAACAACAGCAGCTGGCTATTCTATTCATCGAGCCTTGCAGTTCTTAAGATCTGAAAATCTAATCTATAAAACATGAGGAGTGCCTGCAGTTCAGCCTGTTTTGCAGAACTTAGGCAGTTGAGCTAACTTTTATTCCTGATAATGTTTTTTCCATAAGAAAAATAGCAAATGACCTCTTTTTTCTTGGGGTTCGGACTGGGGCTGTCTCGCTCATTTTGGCATGGTGAATTGATTTAAACGAGCTTCATCCAGACCAGTCCTTTTCAGGACCTCTACATGGATAAAGTCCTAGTCTAGTCTGCGTTACCATGGGCTAGGCTGACCTCAAGAAATGTCAAATTCGCAAAGATGTGGTCCACCCGGCCTTATCGCAACACTTTAGAAAATTTAAAAAAAAAATAGTGTAATTAAAAGGAGTAAGGGTAATTATTTTATTTTAGAAAATGCAGTAGCAGGATTCCTGAAAATGTTATGCTTGAAAGGTTTTGTTATTAACTACAGACCCATATGTAACGTGGAACATAATAATTTGACAAGTTTGTCTGGACTGCAACGTTAATGTAGCCGCAGCCGGAGGACTTCATCAACTATTTCTGGCGATGCCTACCTTCTCTGACTGGCCAGCATCAGACTCATTTGCTCTTTGAGATGTTACTCAAGACGAAAGACGGACCTGGGAAGTGTGGCCTCAAACCCTGGCAAATACAAATTATTTGAGTTTAGAGCCCAGAATGACTCGATGACATCCCCATCAACCAGATCGTCGCCGAACAAGTTATTTGGTTGTTGTTGTTATTGTCGTTGTTATTATTATTGTTGTTGTTGTTGTTCTTCCTCTTCTTCTTCTTCTTCTTTTTCTTCTTCTTCTTTTTCTTCTTTTTGAGAGTAGCATAACTACATTTGCCCTCGCGCATTTTCTTGCTTTGTGAACAGACCTACTCTCCCCTCTTCTAAAATGACATCCATCCATCCATCCATCCATCCATCCATCCATCCATCCATCCATCCATCCATCCATCCATCCATCCATCCATCCATCCATCCATCCATCCATCCGCCTGTCCATTCGTCCAACCGTCTGTCCACTCATCCACGCATCCGTCCTTCTGGTATGAGGTCATGCCCTGTCCATCCAAAGATTCACTGATCCTTACAGTCAACCAACTCAGTATCAGCCAAGCAGCCACTCCTATCCTAGCCTACCTACCAATATTTAAAGGCCACAAAGGTCAACCTGTACGTTTTCTGATTATTAGTGTTTTTACTGAAGAGTGCAACTACTTAAACTTCCCATAGACCCTTCAGCATTTAAAAACATGAAGAAAAAGCCGATTACATCTCGTTATCGCATTAAATTTATTATTTTGATCACAAAAATCACAGACATTCAGTTCAAGCATCAGAATCGTTTCCAGTTACACCTATGAGCATGGTGAAAATTTCCGGATTTTTTCCGCTAGAGTGTCATGCAATGCGTGCATCCGAATTACAGGTCTATTAATAGAGTCGTTAATGAAATGTTCATAGGCTGACTGAGGGGGAAGTGACGATATTTGTTACTGTCCTTGTGTATCATGGGTAACCAAGAGAGGGCATTGTAATGAGTTCATGTGGTGGTCGCAGCTGTGCCGTTGATGATAGCACATTTACCGTAGACGGAAGGGAATTCTCCAAGAATATTAGCTCTGCAGTAGAGACCAGATCTACATGGGCAGGAGGACTCGCTTTCTTGCGTTTCACAGTCCTCGTCCAACAGCCCAAACTTCTTGCAGTAAATCTCGGTGAGAAGAAACTCGTCTCGCATGCAGCAGTACCCGGATGGACAGTCATCGTAGCGATGAGAAAAGCTAGGATCGCAGTCTACGTCAATCCTGTCTGGTGTGTCGTCAACGGTACATTTACCATAGAGGGATGGGAAGGGGCCTCCGATGTTAGGTTTGCAATACAGACCAGGTGCACATGGACAAGAGGACTCGCTGTCTTGCGTCTCACAGGCCTCGTTCTCCAGACCAAATCTCTTGCAGTATATCAATAGTGGAAGGAAGTCGTCTCGCATGCAGCAGTAGCCGATGGGACAGTCGTCGTAGCGATTACTCAAGCTGGGATCACAGTCCATCTCAATCGTGTCGTTCTAGAAGAATAGGCGACAAAGAACAGAAGAGACATTAAGTTCTAGATATATAGAGTGACTTTCATTTATGCTGTTGGTAGTGATTCACAGACAGAATGTTTTGCATGTAGGACCAAGGAAATCTACATCAATTTTTGATGGTAACATCGTATGGCCAAGCCAATAATATCTGCCGGCTATGGAGCATCATTTTTTTTCGAACTGTAGCCAGCTAGGTACTAAGCAAAAAATGGAAATACTAGAGTGACCGTGGAAGCATGAGTGACATTTAATTCAAGAGGAAATATGAGGAACTGATTATTGACTGGTTGAACGAGAACTCATTTGTAAAAGGTGTCACTGGAATGTTTTTTTTTTGTTGTTGTTTTGTTTTACATCACTGTGAAAGAATAGTCTAAGAGAGAAAGCAGAAAGTCCTTATCTGCCAGAAGCTGTCGCAACTTTGCCCTTTATCCGATTCTGAATTCTAACACTGCAGGCACTTCTAGCATAACGGCTATTTAAAAGTTTTATTTGCACGGGCAGGAATCTTCCTAGGTTTCCACGTGTGAACCTAGATTTCAGCTGTGACCTTGTGTGACTGTGTTCAACCGATACACTTTTCAGCTGGTCATATCATTACCAGGAGGAACGAAAAAAAAATTATATGGAGGGCCCTGAAAACAAATAGTATAGCCCTTTTATTTGAGATGCACGAACAGATTGCTAAGTTAATTTAGTGCAATCGCTCACTTTAAAGACGACTGGAAAAAAAACTGTTAGACGAATATCCAAAGTTTAGCACGCACTCCATAATTATACATTTATTAATGGAGAACTTGCGCGTAACGATGGGATCTCTTAGCATCGTACAAAGTACATGAACTTTGCATGATGAACGCCACTAAAGGTGCACTCAAAACCGATGCGCTAGGGTAATTATTACGAAGGTAAAAGATCCCACTGTTAATGCGTAAGCTCTCAAATCTTTCGACATCCGCTTTGGCAATGACATAATGTAAAATGTCAGCACCAAATAAAGTCTTGCTGAAAAATTCATGACACTGAGATGCTGTTAAACCAAAAGAAAAAATGTACTGCAAACATGTCAGAAATTCAAAGTCCTACAAAGTAAACGTCTGCCATGTTCTTTGAAAATTAAACCAAATATGGTACGATTTATTAATATGTTTCAAACAGACGAGCCCAAGCAGACACGGAAATTAGCTATACTCTGTTTCAATATTTTAAAAAGCTACAAAATTGGCATGTAAAACTGTGCATCTCCTGGCAAATTATCAACTTTGCCAGATAGGTACAGAGGTATGAGTATTCCTTTTTTATTTTTTTATTTGTTTTTGTTTTTGTTGTAGTTTTCTATTTCTCCTTTTTCATATTTTCTGAACTGTTGATATGTATTGTAATGTGATTGGCTTCGGCCTAAATAAACTTGAACTTGACCTATAAGATATTGGTTTGGCTGGTGATTTGGCGATATATATAGTCCCCTAGGGCAGTTGCCTTATTTGAGGACGTCCAAAAGCGCTAAAATAATTGAGAGCTTGCCATCGCAAAAACTACAGCAGTGCACGGTGCTGAATGCACCCTTAGTAACGTTCAGCATGCAGAATTAATTAAATTTTTACGATGGTAAGCGATCCCATCGTTAATGCGCAGGTGCTCAAATGTCTTCACATGATAAACATCAGAGATGATTGTAAGTAAGACCTAAACACGTTACAGCATCTTTATGGCAACACAAAGAAAAGAACTTACTTGTGCACTGGCCAGATTTAGCATCACTATGAGAGTGACAATAGCCACAGAGCTCGAGAGTATCTTCTCTCTGGATGGCATGGTCGATGTTTTGAAGTCGATTGTTCCAGTTTTCCTACCGTCGATGGCACGGTAGATCTACTTTCTCCCACAGAGCGCACTTTTATCAGCTGTCGGAAAAATTACGGTCAACACATTTTGCGTCTAGCCTTTCCGTTTTAACTGGCAGTGTTTGTGGGTGTGTGTTTGGTTGTTTTTGTATTTGACTGATAAGATCACTGGGGTACGGTGACATGTGCACGCTGACATTATTTTGCTGTCATATAGATTATGCACCTGTCATGAATTCTCTCTGTGTCTCTGTCTCTGTCTCTGTCTGTCTGTCTGTCTCTCTCTCTCTCTCTCTCTCTCTCTCTCTCTCTCTCTCTCTCTCTCTTTCTTTCGTCCTCTCCCTCTCCCTTTCTCTTTTACCACACTGGATGAGCTATGACATTCTTTTGTTTTCAGCAGCCCATAGACTATCATTTCCACCTGTCGTGTAGCTCTACATCATCTGATCAATTTTGTGTCCCAGATTTCAAAGGTATCAAAAGCATAACAAGTTCATTGAAATTTTTAGCAAATTTGAGTAATGCATTTTAGTAAGAGTCTCCCTCTATGGCTGGTTCAGGCCAAGCCAAGGTTGTCCTATATCCTGTTTGCACACCCTTGGCAATAAAGAATATGTTAATGAAAACATAGTGTGTCAGCCAAAATCAAGAATAAATTTTAACGTAAAAAAGCCATTTTTTGTTTACTAGAATCACCCCTCACACCATCCCTATTTCCCCTCGCCCAAGAAATCTGCCTGAAAGAATAAGAGAGGAAGGTCCTCGCATCTAAAGTAGGACAGACGGTTGCGTTTTTGCACATGACATTGCATTGCACTTCTTGAATCCGGAACTCCGGTAAAGTTCTAAGGCATTATGTCAGGACACTTCCGCATAGAGCCCCATCAAGGGTTACGGACAGGGTTAAAGAGAGGGTCAGAAGCAAGATTTAGGGTAGGGTTGGACAGAAAAAGCAAACTTGGAATAGTCCCCAGCCGTTATCATTGTCCGGAAACTCTTTCATACTTGCTTTTTCTTTTTTAATCTTACCCCTAATCCTAAACCTAGCTCTCGACTGTAGTGTCCTATAATACTGCACATGAAGGAGGTCAAGCAGTCAGATGTACGCGATGCCATGGTCAGGAAACTTAAGTTACGTATACCATAAATAAAGATTTAGATTTATGTATAATTTAAGGGCAATATCTAAGACTCTCCCAACGGTCATGCTGATGGTTAGGGTTAAAACTGGAAATCCTGAAAACTTGGTAAACAAATTCAAGAAACTGAAACAATGTATACATGTTAATTGGTGGACGGGATACCGTGTGCATATGCAACCCTATAGCACAAGCTTGTCACTCATTCTTTACTTAAATAATTATGCTGCGTGTGTCGTGCTTTAAAGGTACAGGTATAGACATTTGCTTCATAGTCTAAAAAATCCTCATGATTTTCCAAAACCTGAAAACATTTTCCTTCCTCCTGATTATTTCTGAGAAAAGACCGCCAGAATGTCGGAATTTTCACTGTTCTAGTGCTATATGACATCATAAAGCAAGGAACGCTAGCAGACGCATGGACAAAACTTCTGGATCAATCGTCTATCTCACTTTTTGACGTCACGCCGCACAAGTAATGGTGACGTACGCAGGGTGAATATCCCGAGAATCCTGCGGTGTACTCTCATAAACTGCCACGCGAAAGGGAAATTATAGGCGATTTAAATTTTATGACAAAAAATAATATGGACTCATCAGACTGTGAAGCAAATATCCACGCCTGTTCCTTTAAGTATTGTTTCTCGTATATGAAATTGTGAATGTAACTTTTTTAATATAATATAATGTGCACCTCTGATATATTGCAGGTATTCTTATCTTTCTAGTTTTCTCAAGTTCTACTTTTTTTTTTTGGACATGACATAACAGTGCAGATGAATGGCAGCCTGCCCAGACTTTATCTTCTGGTTGCTGGGATTCTCGTGTTTTTAAGTCAACAGAATTGGACAGCTTTATCTCTATATTAGTCTGTAATATAATATTAAAGGTGTGTATGAGACTCATTAAGGCACACCTAGCACCGCAGTATTCTAGATCAACAACTAATTTGTTTTGAACTGATTTTAATGATGTATCGTGGGCAAAGGAACGTAAAAACAGTGGCTCACGCCCACCCCGCCCGTAGTCAATAAATGATTATGAAAAGATCTGGTCATCAGTGTAGAATAACTTAGTAGTGAGGATCATCTCCTCTAACTGCCCCCCCCCCCCCNAAAAAAAAAAAAAAAATCGTTATCGAGATCGTAATATTACCACGGTGAACCTTTTTCGTAAAAGCCCTTATTGTACTTGTATATTGTGAAATGTGTCCGACCTCCTCTCACTGCGGGGTGATTATGTATGCAGATCAGGTTAATTAAAAAGCTTGATTCTTGTTACCCCTTTTCATACCACTTTTATTAGTTCGAAAATTCAATGTAACCGTGTATCGTAAGCAGTATTTTATGAAACCACAGTGACAAGATAAGATCCAATACTCCCTGGCTGTGCTTATAAAATCATATATATCAGCTGTTACATTTCTCATTTACCTTCGAAGTAGTCCAACTATGAGTCAGCATAATGATTCAAGCACCGCTGTCAACCAAGATTAGAAGAGCCTCTGAAGTCTTTATGTTCAATACTTTATTCGTCGGTAATAGGCCATGTGCATCCAGTGACATGGAACAGTGATCTAATCATAGCAGCCAAATAACAAGAAATAGGTGGAATGAAACAATATGTGCGACAATTTGAACATATATGTACATCATATCAAGAAACATAGTACGAACAATTGTATGAGTCTAGGAAGTCTCTGTGTGTCATCCTATCAAGCATCATCTGCGATTCGACCAAGATCTCTTCTGAAATCTCAGATATCTTTCCCTAAAGCTGAATTTTCGAATTTTGGGAAGCAGAAGAAATCATAGGATGCACGGTCTCGCAAATATGGCGGATGCAGACAGTGCCATGCTGTTTGATTCCAAACTTTATTGAACACCTGAGGGCGGGGGGCGCTAGCGCTTTGTCACGATATTACTTCAATCTTATAACTACTTGCAATCACCTTAAACCATATAAAGTAGTAGTCACCATTGATCATCTGACCAGCAGACAGCTTCCTGTGATTTCTTCCTCTTCACGCACAAGAATGAAATTCTCCGAGAGAGAAGGAAATTTGAGATAACTGAGAAGATATACTGAATCGCAAATGTTTTTTTTAAAGGCTAACACATAAAAACTTCCACGGGTGTTTGTTGGTATGCCATAGGTGCTAGAATAATTGTGCTGATATCGAGCTGAACAACATCGAAGCTGATGAAGGAATGTAACATCTTGGCATAGTGCTAGAATAATTGTGCTGATATCGAGCTGAACAACTTCGAAGCTGATGAAGGAATGTAACATCAAGAGTAAGTCTACACACTTTTATAGCATTGTCATAAGACTTTTGGACTAGACGTCTAGCCTGTGAAGCTTTTATTACGAGTCACTGGCCCGTGTCTCACTTTCCTGGTTCGAGCCAGAGCAAGACTTTTCTCGCTGGCCGCACGTGGCCATTTGGGATCCTAGGCGGGTGAGCTGCCTTGTTGCTGCCATCAGTTCTCTAATATTCCCCCCAAGGCCTGAAACAGTCTTGTCTGTGACTCTGGGCCACGTTCCATTCAGTGTCTTGACTTTAATTTCGCTTTTCTGCCGAAGAATCCTCCTCAACCAATAGATAAAGGTGACAGCGCAGCCTGGGCTTCCGCACCTGTGGTCGTATGCATAATCATGTAAATTAACGTTTTGCGGTAACAACGGTGAACTCCACTAATGTTTTGAGAGTTTCCCGTGTTACCGCATTGCGTTAACTAACGTATGGATTGTGCATACGACCACTGGGATGGACTGGAACTGAACCCCTTAATAATAATTGGCTAAGGATCACTTAATCTACCTCAGACCTGAAGTGCCGGAGTGATGGATTGAACCTCGTATACTGTAAACTGTTCAAAGCGCCGTTTGTTAGGTGTTCTTCGAGTATGAATTAACGTCATTTTGAGTGTGATATGGGTGATACAGCAATTGAGCGGAGTCAGCAAATACTCAAAATGATGTCAATTAATACTCAAAATGATGTCAATTAATACTCAAAATGACGTCAACGAAGACTTAGCAAAAGTAGCCCAAGACATCTTGATAATTGCGGCGCATGTTGGAGGTGGCTGCAAAGTAAATAATCCTATTTTTACATGAGCTAAGTCATAATATCGGGGTTTGGAGTTTCGAAATCTCAAACACAGGCCAAAAATTATAGCCACACCACTGCTGGTATGTGCAAAGTCAGCATAACTGAGATTGCTTAATTTTAACCAAACCTAGGATTTCCATTTTTTTTTTACCAGGGGTCCTCAACCTGTAGCATGTGACCCCGTAGAGGTTTATACAACTCTTCAAAGTCAAGAGAGCGAAGAATGAATGGTAGCCTAGACTGGGGTACAAATGCACATGCTGGCCTGATTAATTTCTGAGTGATTTGTAAGTCATGTAAGTCATAATGACTGACTGGGACACTCGTGATCTGTTTCGACATGCTTGGTGTTCCCGAGCTGCTATAAAGTACCACCAGCCGCTTATCCGAGGAATCAAGCCAATGAGCAAGCAAGCGAGCGAGGAGTCAGGCATTTACGTAACCAATCAAACTATCAACTACCCTCACCAATTTTCAGTCCATCTCATCATCTCTCATCCCATTTCATCCAAAGACAATTTCATAAAAACTCTTTTAATATCATAACAAATGTCTGTTGAAAAGGCGTTCCAGAATTGGTACACGCACTTGCCAAAAGACCATGATGGCCCCACCATCCCCACCCTGCCTCCATAATACACTGTCAGAGATATCACCTCATGCTTTAAAAAAAAAATAAATTGTAAAACCCCCACACTTCAGCCTTTTCAAAGAGTCCAGCCCGAGCTTGAACTTCTGTAGGACGCCTGAGGACAATAGTATACTATTTCGTCACAGTCATAAGCAGATCGCCCATCTCAGAGATAGTCGGTTTGCAAACTGGGCTATTTTTGTACTCGCTGCAAGCCAGTATATCCATCAGATGTCATAGACAAAGTAAGTCACAAAGTCACTGGTTAAAAAGCAGCACGAAAGCTTGAGATTAACTTTTTTTTTTGTTTGTTTTGGTTTGTTTTACGTTGTCTAATGCAGTTTTTGTCTCTCCTGAAAAACTCACGCAACTGAGATAGGCGAACTGCCTACGACTGTGATGATTTGGTTTTCACATCAACATCATATAGCCACAACTATGATATGTCAGGGACAGCAGCGTAGTATGTAAATAGACGAATACAGTATAATGTAGACATCACGAATTGCAACAACATCTTTGCCTTGACTGCCTAGGTACTAAAGTCAATATGAAACATTTGGTTCTTTCCAAAACGTCATTAGCCTACCACAGGGGCAGGAAAGTTGATTTTGTCAGCATCAGTAGTGAGTTCTGATGTGGTGTTGGTGGTGGGCATTGTAGTCGCTGACATATTGGTAGACACCTGGACATTGGGACTCGTGGGTGAAGGTGACGGTTGAGGCGTGGTTGATTCCTCTGTAGTCGGTGTGGTGGGCGTGGTCGGCGTGGTCGGTGTGGTCGGCGTGGTGGCTGTGGTAGCGTTGGTGGATGTGGTGGCGTTGGTGGATATGGTGGCGTTGGTAGTAGAACTTGGGGTGGACGGACTGACCGTGCTCTTCTCCACTTCGGTACATCTACCATAGACCGAGGTAAACGTGCCCTGGATGTTGGGTTTGCAGTAAAGACCTGTGTCACACGGGCACTCTGACTCGCTTTGCTTAGTGGTACAGTTCTCGTCCAGTGTGCCTATCTTCCGGCAGTAGACGAACGTTGGCAGGAACTCGTCTCGCACACAGCAGTATCCTTTGGGACAGTCGTTATAGCGGTGATGAAAATCGGGGCTACATTTAATATCGATTATATCCTGTTGAGGAGAGCAAAACGAGGAAATAGCTGAAGTGAGTTTGTAGAGTGGAAAGAGAAAGTCTAAGGCAGAATGGGTGACTGACTGTATTTGTAACTCACACCTCTTTGCCCAGAGCTTTCAACTTTTGCGAGGTATCTAAAAATAGCTAGGAAGAAAGCGTGAAAGATATAACATTATGTCCTCTTGCGCACTTCCGCCCTCATCTGCATATATAATAATGCGCCACAATGCACAGATCCTTCCCTTATCCCCCATCTCCCCTCCCCGAGCATAATTGTGATTTGGTATGAATTCTTATATATTGCGTGACATTTATCAAGTCTTGTTATCTCGTACAGTCAAGCGTCCAAATTCTGTTTGTTGTGAAACGAGTTGATAATAAAACACCTAAATCAACATTCCCTTGTGTATTCAGGGCTTTGTCAGCTCAGCTCCAGTACCTACTTTGTATAACATGGATAATAATTGTACTTAAACAAAAGAAAACTACGACATACTAATCATATTCCATAACATACGGACGAGGGGTTATCGCGATAGTAAAACAATGAGATGCCTAAACAGACAAAATTCTGAATGGTGAAATTTGTGAGTGAGACGCCGCCCGACGTTTGCATGGTAAAAATGAGATACATTTGCACGTTTTGAACAGATGTTCTAATTTCTAGATGTGTGTTCTTCATTATTCGTTGACGGGACTAAGGGAATACTCATCGCGGAAGTACAGTAGGTTCTCTCTTTTTAATTCACAAATTATTTTGTGTATGTTTTTACCCATCATGACTCTGGAAAAAGAAGAGGGGAAAAAAACCCACAAAACAAACAGTTACAGTGGATGTTCAAAATGGTAAAAACTCAGCTTACCTGTGCACTGATCAAGTTCAAGCCCAGCAGAATTACAAAGGCTGTGACAACTTTTTGGCGCTGTTCAGTTTCAGACGACATCATGAAAATCTTGGTTGTTCTACCTGAATCCGGTGTCTGCTGATATACTGACCGCTTCGGCGTCGACAGCGCTTGGAATGAATTATCAGTGCAGGAGTGTCACCTTCAGGACTACTGGCCAGTGGTTGATTGGCCCCGTTCCCGTTAAGCACGAAACTTTCTTTGTTTAGTATATCTTCTGGGGATACTACTTGATCGTGGATCTTGCCTAGGCGTGACGTTGTAACATAGCTTCTGCTTTAAGTCCCTTGTACATTAGCTTTGGAATACTATAGATGATATTCGTACCCTCCTGTGGTCATTCGAACTGGATCGCACCAATTCTTGCACTTTGACAGCAGAGAGATCAGTTAAGTAAGAAAAATGGACGTGTCCGATTCGCTGAACTCTTAAAAACTTGAGGTCACTAACGTCATCCGGTCACAATAACCTGAGCGTGAAAAAGCAAATACAAAAATAAACACAAGTAGAATGTTGAGATGAAACTGGCTAGACTGACTGTGTTTTTAGTACTAGGAATATTGCTAGTTTCGAGGTCTGGTACAGGAAGTTATGTCAGTGAGGACTGTCTTATCAATTGCGGACATGTCATGCTTTGCTGTGGCCAGAGCTTCTGTCAGACACATGGACCTGTTCTCATGCTGTCTCTTGATATGCGCCCAGAGGCGATACATCGTCTGTGTAGTATAAGTGGTAATCTGCCAAAGGCGTAGCATCAGCTACATCGATTATTTCTCAATATAGTCCAGCGGCTGTATGCATAATATTTGCGTGAATTAATGAAATGCGTTAACTACGGTGGACACTGCTGTTTTGAGCAAGGGTTATATGTACAGCCACTGGTGTGATTAATAAGCATGGAAACGACATTAGTAAGGGAATGTGAGGTCAGATGATAAACTAATTCCCTCCTACCAAATCAGCAACAATTACTGCAACGACGACTACAAAGACAACAACAACACTTCTGACTGGCTCTATGTAGTTTATCTTAAGTCGGTGAGACTGGAAACAGAAAGTGTTGGTCGAAGGAAGGACAATGGATCATTCTCTACATTAGTTTGTTCAGTATGCTGAGTGTAAAAGCCCATGTTAAGTGTTGAAAATTAAGCATATTAAGTTTACTGTATCGAAATTGTAAAGTTTAATGTGAACGGCCAGGCGGCTTACACGGAAATAAGCTTAGGACTTTAATCTGCTGACGCTGTGGTAGTTCTACTGATGACTGATAACTAGTTTGTGAATTACTCGTATATGCAGTTACCTGTGTCTCACTTGCTGATGCCCAATGTCTGTTGGTCACAATGACTTAAGCGATGATTCCTTAATCTCAGTCCCTACAGTCTATGTCGCCTCTCTATATAGCCCTGGTCTGTGCCGGTCATCATGTAGGCTACCAAGGACATTATTTATGTAACCTGGAATGTCCAAAATGGGTGCCGTGTCTTTTGTAAATAAGTGTCAGAGGCGGCGCAGTTAGGGTATATTATCTTACCTAAGATCCTGATCAGCCAGTAAACCTCACAAACACAGTTGTCCATTTCGGTCCTCTTTCCACCCACCCATTTTGATTGACTATTAGGCCATGATATAAGCCAGCACTCACTATTCAACAATACAATGATGTATGATCACAATACACTGCAAGACACACATTTTCCGTATGTATTCATTTCCACTTATCTATCAATTTACTCATCAAGCTGCCATCAGACCTTCGAGATTAACACATAAATCATGACATTAAAACTGTTATCAATCACTCTCACATCGCACTTTCCACCCCCCCCCCTCACCGAGAGATGGGTCCCCCAACGTTATGAAGCCGTCCCGCTCATGTCAGTGGCTGTCTTGGGTTTGGCAAAAGGTAGAGATTCTTTGCTGGACATGTTATCTTTTGTTGTGACAGTGCACAAATTGTTTTGCAGTACCTTGCACTATAAAGTAGTATCTTGCTGGAGTATCCCCAGGTTGTCATGATGTCATGTAGATAAAGACTGTCTAGAATAACACTTTGTTCAGTCCACTTCGTGACAGCAGTGACAGTTTGAAGTACGCTGGATACTCCAGTGGTAGTGCGTGACACCAGATTCGGAAATCCTGTGCTGATTTTTACGTGATTGGGTGGGCGGTAGATGGATCATAAGCTAGACAATGACAGCACTCAGAGCCCAGAAGGTGTTGAAATGTCCGCCTGTGAAGAGAGAGCTTAAAACAAGGAAAGTCTGAAAATAGAAACCGCCAGCGTAAGAGAGCACGAGATTCATGCGTCACGCTCGCGGTTCTTCGTAGTTTCAGCTGGCACTGGCATGACGTGCTGTAATGGTTCTCAAACGTGACAATAATTATGTTCCAGTGCTTTCAGTGACTTACAACAGAAATCTATAATAGCAATAGTATTTTGGTTCTGCAAACAGATCGCAAAATTCGACTCCTTGTAGCCATAACTTGCGAAAAGTGTGACTTCTTTGGTAAAAAAAAAAAAAGATTTTTTTTTCATGCGACCAGTAATATCAAAAACAGGCGTTCATTTTCTATGTCAGACAAATTTTAGAGAACCACTCATTAAAGACTCACATTCAGCCATAAATCTGCACAATCATTTTCCCTTCAACCAGGCTAGGATTCGCGAATAAACTCCCTTGAGCTAGTAATATGTGTAAACAGTAGACACCCTTTTTTTTTTTTGCTTTAACTTTATTATGATCTTTTGCTCTTTAATCCCGTAAATGAATCGGGCAGTCCTATTTGGCCAATGTGAATGCTATCCACGAAAATGGCCTCTTGGAAGAGCGGATATTATTTGAAAATAAGATCTGCAATGTAATTGTATGAAAATACTCGCCAGAGAGAATTGTTTTAAATTATCGAATTGAAGTGCATAGAAGTGAACCGCCATTTCTACTTACTGCCCTTGCGCTAAACAACACTCACTGAAAAGCTAAAGTTCTGTCTGTCTCCCTTTTTAATATTCCGTCATTCTCGTTGTGTGCAAAGTTAGATAATAATGAGTTTGGAAAGTCTGAACTTCTCTTCGAAGATCCTGTAGTATACTCTGGGCCTTTTCGATGATGTGTTATATAATGAGGTATTTTCAGTTACACCACGTGATCTAGGGATTGCTAGGATATTTTGATAAGTGACGAGTAATTATACATGAGCAGAGCATGTAAACAAACCAACGTGTGAGCAAGATTTCCTAGGTCACGTGATGGAGCTGAAAATACCTACGTAAACCTGCTCACGTCCATTTATTGGGCTCCATTAAACGTCTTTATGGACTTGACAATCTGTTTGTGAGCCTGAGAATATGAGAATGTGCTATCATCCTGGTCAGGCATCAGACTTAAAAAATACGTGTGGACTACAATGAATATTATATAGGATGGCGCGCGAAAACAGTGAACATAAAATACCATTACGCTCAATTCAAACGGTTAGCCTATTTTAGATTCTCTTCGTTCAACCTAGCAAAGTTCAGATGTCCAACAGACCACAGGCGATGATCCACGATTTACTAACCCAACAGGCAGGCCTAAAAGCTTGAGTCCATCTCTTTAATACAATTTAAATTCATCCTCTTCCCACAGCAACACTAACAAGGGAGATTACAACAGCGATAGCAGCAGCAGCAGCAGCAGAAAAAGAAGAAGGAGAAGAAGAAGAAGTAGCAGCAACAGCAGCAGAAGAAGAAGAAGAAGGAGAAGAAGAAGAAGAAGAAGTAGCAGCAACAGCAGCAGCAGAAGAAGAAGAAGGAGAAGAAGAAGAAGTAGCAGCAACAGCAGCAGAAGAAGAAGAAGGAGGAGAAGAAGAAGAAGAAGTAGCAGCAACAGCAGCAGAAGAAGAAGAAGAAGGAGAAGAAGAAGAAGGAGAAGAAAAAGAAGGAGCATCAGCAGCAGCAGCAGAAGAAGAAGAATAAGGAGAAGAAGAAGTAGCAGCAGCAGCAGCAGAAAAGCAGTAGAACCAACGGCAGCTTTATCACTTTCATCAACAATGACAAAACCATCAAGGACAGTATAGGGCTACATGATCTAGGCACTTTATGTTGCAGTCTGTTGACAAGTACCCTGCGTCCAATATCGACTTTGCTCCGTGAAGCACTCTCTAACAACATGTTGACAACGTGACATTGACGTCCTGGGGGGTCAGTAAAGCCAAACTCTGTCATTAAAAGAAATTTACGTTTAACCAAACAAAGAAAACGACTGCATTGTTCTGATGATTTATTACAACAAAGGGCACATTCCAACCTCTTAAAATGCCCATAACTAATGATTTTTTACTTTGCTCTTTTTCAACAAATGAAACGCTGCCTGACCCAGATATCATGGTTTATTATATCGAGTGACAGTCTGACTTCATTGTTTTCTGATATCCTAAAGTAGAGAAAAATGGACTGAGGTTTGCACTGTAGCACCTTGGCTTGCAGCCACTTCCACAGAATTATATTTAATCTCCAGTCTATTGTCGTAGACATAAGGGCGGATCTACTGAAGAGTGTTTTTCCGAAGCCACTCGAGTCTGATCTGGTACACTGATATGTTCACAACAAAATTGACATTATGTACACACGAACTTGTACATTAATATAAGGTTTTTAGTGGCTATGTGTTAAAAAAAAAACAACAAAAAAAAAAACAGGAAAGGGGCGTGNGTGAGGGCGGGGGAGGGGAAAAGGGTGGGGGAGAGGTGGGGAGCGGAAAGGGGGAGAGGCAGGTCAAACTTTCAGATATAATGGTTGGACAGTTTGGTACGATCTAGCCTTCTTGGGTATCGAAAATGAGGTTTTAGTTTAGGAAGAAGCGGGCCGATATACATATATAGTTATATAAAAAAGGGGCTGAACAGGGAGGTAGGGGATGGTCGGATGGAGGAGTAGCTTAAAAAATAGCCAGAGAAAGAAAGGGAGGAGGAGAGAAAGAGAGAGAGAGAGAGAGAGAGAGAGAGAGAGAGAGGCAGACAGACAGACAGACACAGACAGAGACAGACAGGCAGAGAGAGGGTGGGAGAAAGGGGGAGGGAGAGAAATGGAAGGGGAGGCGGAAAGTCGTTCTTAACGCTTTTCCTAGATTAACCTTAAAATAGTTCCAAGTGTGCCTCTTTTCCAGTGTAGATCAACTGAAAGCCATGTTCAATAGAAACAGGAAAGATACGGATGTTCCTCCAAGGAAAAATGTACGCATAGTGTGGGTCATTGTGTGAAGACTAGATGTATTCCAAAACAGCAGGACAAGACAAATCATTATTTGAGGACAGGGCGCTTGAAGTGAGCAGCTTCTTCCATTCCCTATCTTACACTTCCCTTTGCCCAGCTCATCTCCCAAACACACAGGGACTTGGAAACGCTTCTGAGCAACGACGGACGAAACATATGTTTTTTCTTCTCCTTTGGCTTGAGAAGAAGGGGCTGGTAAATCTTGCGTGAATGGCATTTGTTTGTGGATACACTGCTTGATATCTACTTAGAAACGCTGACATTTCAAGTGCTTTTTTTTTTAGAACTTTTGTTTTGTTTTGGTTTGTACTAGCCGCAACTCATGACACCTCTAATAAGTTGGAAGATGATAATATGGTTGTTAACGGTAGACTTGTAGTAGTTGTAGTATGGATGATTGATGAATTCGTAGATCTGCGAAGTGGTACAAGTGAAATGTACAGAAAAGGATATAGCAACTTCAGACCTTTTCCAGTTTCTCTCTACATTTGTCTTCCTGTTTTATCCTAAACCTTGTGTGAAAATCTGTTTCCGTCCGCTCACTTCTCGCTATTATCAATTAATTTTCTGTTTCCATCTAATACTAGGAGGTATTTTTGCATATTGTACTATTAATTGTGCGGGTCGTTGTTACTGCACGCAAAAATTATGAGAGGCTACACAGTTTGCGATCTTGTTCACAAATCCAGGGCCCGTATTAAACAGTTTATATACTCTACGAACTTGTTCATAAATCCAGCGGCCATACTATGTGACTGCCTTTAATACAGTGATTAAATTAGACCAGAATTTGTTGCATTAAAGATATGCATAAAATATAGATTGAAACACATTTTTTGAGAAACAGTTTTGGTACAAACCATGAGTACCACAGATGTAGTGAATAGACTACACGGCTGTGGCTGCAGTTATCATTTAAGGAACAAGAGGTTTTATTGGCTTCCAAGCCTAACATATCCACATTATTTTTTTTTATTTTTTTTGCATAAAATTATATATTTTTTTTCTTTCACCTGACAGTTTCTGAGAAAGCACCACAGGAATGTCAGGATTTTCACTCTGCGATCGCCGCCATTAATCGTGACGTCAAAAATTGAGATTGCTAGCAGATTATTCGTCCTGACAACTTGAGCATGCATCTGCACCAATCATCTGCTAGCTTTGTTTCCCTTTATGATGTCATGCAGCTTGAGTAAAAGTTTTTGAAAAATATGTGGATTTTTTAGGCTGTGAAATCATCATACTTCCCTCTCAAACTTATTATTTCTTTTGTCGTTGCTGCTTTTGATGCTGGTATTATTGGGGGTAGTCAGGAAGAAAAAAAGGACAGAAATGAATGAGTGAATGGAAATGGCAGACAGGAAGGCAGATGTGAACAGAATCCGTATTGGATAATAAAAGAGAATAAGCCAAGGCAGAAAGCGGTCAGTTATATCTGGGAACCAGAGGCTAAAAGAAGGAAGAATGAGGTGAAATGAGAAAGTTGTCAGTCTGGTACAAAAACTGGCTTTTATTCTATCTGCGTAGAGACTCAGAATGTAGAATATCAGTATGGACATGTACAAAAGGGAAGGTCACAAAAATAGATATCTCTATAAATAGCATTTGGGATTCTCTAGCAGGACGATTCAGGCCTGAAATTAACATATATTATTATAAGATATAGAAATTGTCAATTTACACATTCATGCTGCAGTATCAAAATGTAAGGCTACAAAGGACATAGTGAAATTGCCAAAATACAAAAGTCACATGTCAAAATGTCAGTTTATCACATGTCACACATCATACTGATAAATTACACAAACTGAATTGTCGTCTTGGTTAAATAACCATGTAATTAACCTAGGGTATATATAGAAGCAGATACATGGTTATTGCACCAAGCTACAATGTGGCATTGCATCTCACATCACATCACATATTCATATGTTTTACTTCAAACTATGGCATTACATAAATGTACAACACTTTTCATATGTCAGACTGCTAGCTTCCATACTTCATCTGCAAATTGCTCATTACATCTGTCACACAATTTAACTGTCAAGTTATACATGCCTTTTGTGAAAATTGAAGTTACACATGCTGACACCAGACATGCTGACATTACTCTATTAACCCCATAATCTACCCAGATATCCAAATACAGTAGTTACGTCCCTTGCGTAATACATTGTGAAGATTATTTGCAACTTGTTTTTTCTTCTTTTGGGTCCAATAAAAGAAGTGTGTTATTGTACAAATTCTACTGCGATTTCGGAATTTTTTTTTCACATAATGGTAAAAGTACATTCACGACTCTATCTTTTAATGAGAAGAAAAAGGGAAGTTAATGCCCACTATTTTTCACAAATCTCTTTCAAAGACAGTCTTCACTCTCTCTGACTTGGTCCCCAATAGTTATTAGGCTGGTTTTCACCACAGGCTAATATATAGGCCTAACATACTTTATTTTTGTACTTATAAAGCTCAAACTGTACCTGAAACTTATCTAAATCAGAGGTCTCTTTACATATCTCTACACCCTGATGTTGACTGGCAGGGGGCCCCAAGGGGGGTTTTGTATATCAGCAGATTAATAGGATTGTAGACAATCAATCATTTGACCTGTTAGTAGATGCTAGACACCTTGTAGATTCCTTGACCTTGATACAACATAACTGGAGAGCATAGTTCCAAGATTCTGGAAGTGCACTCTCACTGAAATATGTTAGTGTATTCCAAGACATACTTCGTTATTAAATCATTCAAGTCGAAACTGAGCTTGATATCTGGATCAACACATTACAAAATAAATAAAAATAAATATATATGTAAAGAGCATTGACGCTTCTCCTTTATTTTCCCTTTATTTGAAAATAACTTTGAGCACTCTTACCAAATTTCAGAAAAAATGCTCTTCAAATAAGACTTTGTGAGAAGGTATTTGAAATAGGATGCCTCAGGCTAGGGTTTGGTCCTAAGTCCTGATGCCAAATGGCCCGGTCCGGCCCTGTGCCTGGACTGCCCCCCCCCCTCCCCNNCCCCCCCCCAGTCATGCAATATTCTGTTATATGCTCCTATCAGTGAATTATGTAAAGAAATATTTCACATACCACAAATTTACTAGCAGTCCAAAGACAGCCAAACCTGAATTTCAGTCAAAATGACATTTATCGAGGTATTGCATCCAAAGCAACAGTCTGTGAACTGCATCTCTTGTATATATTTTACTTACACAGCTGACTCCCTTTATCCACATGTCACTCTCATCAACATATTGCAGAAATCACATATGAAAGTCAACAAAACAGACAGCACTACTTTATCACACCTTCCACATTATATGTGTATCTTTTCCACTCTCCCTTGCAAATGCAGCTTAACAGACTTGATAATACTGTACCACACAACCTTCCATGAAATGTAAAATCTACATTTACAGACTCTGGGTAATTACATGAAATGTAGAATCTACATTTACATACTCTACATAATTCCATGAAATGTAGAATTTACATTTACAGACTCTGCATATTTACAGAGGGCATAACTGCACTCTTCAACATTCCACAACAGTTTTTGTAGTGAACATAATGTTTTCTACATCAAACTCACCCAGGACAAACAACTCCGCACTCTCTTCCTGATTGCACTTTCTTACATGCTTTTGTAGACTTGCTATTAAATGCAGTTGAATGTATATCCTTATATAAACATAACATAAATCTTACTTTCACTCCTTCAGGATTAGATCTGGAGTCCCAAGGGCCCTGAGCTAAAGGAAATATGAGCCCCCCCCTTCCACCTTCATTTCAGTCAGTTATACTGCATTATCAAAATACTTCAAAACAAAGAATATGATGAGGAAAGAGATGTAGAGAAACAGAAACAATGATAGAGAGAGTAAGAAAGAAGGAAGACAGAGAGTGCGAAAGAGAAAGAAATTATTAATAATCTCTCTCAAGAATTTTTATTTTTGATTCATAGCTGTGAGGGCAGAGAAGTCTGCAAAGGGACATTGCCCAAAGCTCTGGGGTACCATACAATGGTTAAGGGCAAATGAATAGTCGTCCAACCCCTTCCATTTCTCTCTCTCTCTCTCTTTTTCTCTTTTTCTTTTATCCACATGTCCTTCTTTTCTCTCATTTCACATTCTCTCATTCTTCAGAAGAGGGCCCTTAAAAGCATGAACTCTGCGTCAAGGCCAACGCTACCCATACCTACATTTACAGTACCACTGACACAAGAGTATCAAGTGTAAACCACATGCATTAAACTATAGCCAATTCTGCTAAAGGCAGGCACTTAATCACAACTTCTGCTTAACTGCATTAATTTTGACAACAGAACACTGTACAGTATATATTCAACTTGAAACTCATTGGATAAGTATAGTTTCGGCGCTTCTGGAGGGGTGTAAATGTGCGGAGGCCACTGTTCTTTTTAAACTCCACATCTGTGCATCCGCTGTATAAGATCATAATACTCTTGGATAAACTTGAACACCTTTATTACAAAAACACTTACTTTGAAACTAGCAATGTTTCAAAATGTTTCACAGGTCCCAACATTTTCTTATATATTTTATTATGCTTATCATAAAATGTGACTAGCATTAATCCAAAATAAAAAAAAAAGGGCCTATCACAAAACACTTCACCTTATTTTGTTGGTTAAAGCCAAATCTCTATCACTTGCAATAAATCAGCCCCAAGTAGTTGATCAATGACTTCCCCAACTCAGGCCAGCTAAAGACTTCTTATTCATTATTAATCAATGGCATGTTGATCCTTTGCGACACATGATCTTCATTGCTGAGCTTCATACTACCTGACGGGTGACATCATTTTTCCTTATCATGGATAATTCAAAATATTCTTAAAATGAAATGATTTAGTGGGTCCCTTCAATTTCATGTTAAGCATGTTCAAATAAAATTGAGTCATCATATACAACATTGCCTATTAAACACAGCCAAACACCTTTCTGATGACGACATTTCCCTGTAGACAGTAAGTCAGATTGAAGGCATAGCATCATGTCCTTTGCTGTCAGTGTTTTGGCTAAATTGTTATAATGCTAAATAGATTCAGATCCTATCATGTAACGGACTGTGCAGGATTCAATGACGAAATCTTCCTACATGCCGGGCATGGCCGTCTCTTGCCAGCTCGGCCCAGTGTGGATCTGGCTAGATGGACAGCACATCTGAAAACATTAGTGTGACTGAGTTAAAGCAATGAGACCACTTAGTACAGATTACTGCTACAACAACCAACACAACCAACAATCTCATCATCGGCGACATCATTAATTAAATACTGTCATCAACCCAACCAATCGTTACTTCCTCCTCCTCTTCAACATCATTATTGCCAGTGTACCTTTGGTTAATCATCCAAGTCACCAGCAGTCTTTTGTATACTGTCATTTTAACAACCAAAATCACCAAAGGATTGTCTGCATCACAATAAAAAATATCAGAAGATCCATAAGCATATAACAAAGTTATTTTCATAACTTGATATGGATAGAAACAGGAGATGATTGTCTATGTATATGAGAAGGAAGAGGGGCTTTGTCTCCTTCTGACAAGTTTTGAGGTTACATGGGGTAAGAGGTCTTCCGAGTGAGGTGAGAAGTTTTCGAGTTCAAAACATTTTTGATACAGTTAGTAAAAACAGGCACACCAGGGCAACATCCAAACAACTAGCTGTAACCATCAAAACCTTACTCACCATTAACTTCTTCATTATCATCATCACTACATACATAATCATCATCATCATCATCAATATAATTATATAATTATATATATATTGTTATTGGTACCTTGCATGCACAAAATGCCCACAGCTAAGCGGCTCAAGGCGTTCTGGAGTTTGACCTATGGCCTCTCCACACACACCACAGAACAAGTCCATTTCCTGCTCGAGCTGCTTGATGACGCCAGCATGACGTCGCGCAGGTGCCTCGTCTTTGATGACGTCACAGAGAAACTGGAGACGGGCGTGACAGCGCAGCATTTCCAGCTGGAAGAACAGGGACGATAACTCGTATTATTGACACCCGAACGCTTTGCTATGCATACTTTCCCTTCAAGCAAAAATGGCATCGGTAGGTGTAGATGCTGTGTTATATTAAACATGAATTAATCAGCCTAGGCACACCGCACCTGCTGGGTTCAATTTCTTTCTTTCTTTCTCTTTCGACGTTTTATTTCTCTTTCTTTCTGGTCTGGACAACATTTAAGGATTCTCGCACTTACTGAATGGTTTAGGTTTAGGGACAGAGTTAGGAAAGAGAAAGCACGTTCAAGACAGTGTCTAGATAATGACAACGTCTGAGAACTGCGCAAGATTCTTTATCTTCCTTCATCCTACCTTTAACCGTGTTCCTAATCCTACAGCAAGCACAAGGTGGCCGAGTCCCGGAATAGTGTTCTTGTCTCTCTACCTTCTCTCTTTTGTCTCGTCTTCATTATTTCGTCTATTTGTCGCTTATTTCTCTTCTCCTTTCTCCATGTTTCTCCTCAATATCCCCTGGCCATAATTTTCTCTCTATCCGTAGCTCGCAGACTCACATTTTTTTCACTCTCTCCATCTCATCCCCTCTACTCCCACCACCGACAGTATCATTCCTCTTTTCAAATAACGTAGCAAAGTGATCTTAATCTTTAAATCAGAACCATCGCTATTCTGCCTGCAGCTGGTAACCCCAAAATATCAGTTTCAAAGGCCAACGGCCAGGGGTTGACGAATCCGAGGATAATTTGTAGCTCTGTTAAGGTCAAAACAAAAAGTTACTGCGTTCGTTACATCTGTAAAGCTGGGGTGGTCTCTGCAGAGATTTGATTTGGTGGGGGAGGGGGGAGAGTGGAGCTGAGAAAGAAGTTATGGCCGAACATCAACGTAATGACGTGGCGAAGATGATTTAGAGGTTTAATTTTTATTTTTTTAAAGCAACAACAACAACAACAACAAAAAATAGTCTGTCTGCACCTGCCAAAAGCCAGCGCGCATAAATTGTTTTCTGGATGCACTCCATGCTTCATTTCGCTCCTTCTAGCCTATCTACTGACTCTCTTCCAAGCCTCAAAACAAGAATATTGTCTTACAGCAAGACATCAGAAGGCACTGGAAAATCTTTCATTTCTGGGGTGGGAGGGTGGGTGAGGAATCAAAAACTAGTAGCTGTTGTGTGGTTAGGGTGATTTGTGTCATCTCCACTACTACTACTACAACAACAGCAACAAATAATTTAAAACTTGCGCATTAACGATGGTTTAGATCGTTAGAATTACATTAGTGCCTAGGTCGTTCGATTTGCAAAGTTGGTAAGAGGTCCCATCGATAATGCACAAATTCTCAACTAATAATAATAAAGTTCTTTTCTATAAGGCCCACTCCCCACAGTTCCCTAGATGCTTAACAAAATCCTTTAGAATATAATATATATATATAGATCTCTGTCAATGTCTCCGTCCGTCCGTCCGTCCGTCCGTCCGTCCGTCCGTCCGTCCGTCCGTCCGTCCGTCCGTCCGTCCGTCCGTCCGTCCGTCCGTCCGTCCGTCCGTCCGTCCGTCCGTCCGTCCGTCCGTCCGTCCGTCCGTCCGTCCGTCCGTCCGTCCGTCCGTCCGTCCGTCCGTCCGTCCGTCCGTCCGTCCGTCCGTCCGTCCGTCCGTCCGTCCGTCCGTCCGTCCGTCCGTCCGTCCGTCCGTCCGTCCGTCCGTCCGTCCGTCCGTCCGTCCGTCCGTCCGTCCGTCCGTCCGTCCGTCCGTCCGTCCGTCCGTCCGTCCGTCCGTCCGTCCGTCCGTCCGTCCGTCCGTCCGTCCGTCCGTCCGTCCGTCCGTCCGTCCGTCCGTCCGTCCGTCCATCCATCCATCCATCCATCCATCCTTCTATCTATCTATCTATCTATCTATCTATCTATCTATCTATCTATCTATCCCTTTCTCAATTTCTCTGTTTTCTAACTCTATCTCCCACCCATCCCTCCTCCCACTCACACCACCCCCCTCCCCACCAAAAAAAACCCCCAAAAACCAAAAACAACCCTCCCGCCATGTCATCACATTCCGCATTGACAGAGCTGAATCCTAAAGCGGTGATGTTTTTGAAATAGATATGTTTTCTGTTAAGCTTGAAAGTCTTGTAAAGTTTCAGCAAATCTTACACCATCTGAGAGAGCATTCCAGTATTTATTCTGCTGCCAGACGACAAAAGGGCATATGACGAATTAGGTCAACCTGAGTTATCTACACAGTCAAATACTTTAAGCCAACGCGCATCTTTTATTTCTGGTCACAGGGTCTTACCATTAAAAATGAAGAAGTTATACTTATTTTGGATATGTGACTTTTCATTTTTTTTTAAATGAATAAAATAAATAAAGAACTGTTCTTAAAGAGCACAGGTAACAATGTTTATGACAGAAGGGTGCATATCATCACTCGCACTTTTTTTACCTAATTCTGAAGCACTGCCTACTACTATGGTGAGAGATGAGCATTGTCTATCCTTACCTCATCCAACTACTAACCGCCTTGCATCATTATGTTAAGGGTACTTATCCTGCACTCGCCCCAGTCCATCTCTAACTATGATCTTCAACAAAATATCAGTAACAAAGGACAGAGAAAGATATCTAGACTATCCCCGTCTACCCACCCTCAAATCAATTATCAACTTTCTCTGCTCTCTCTCTCTCTGCTCTCCCAGCCCTCTGATCTTGGACAAATAATCAAACATTGAGTTAAATAGGACGACTGAGTTAAACGCAGACAAAGAAAAAAAACAACAACGTTACTCACCTTGCAGCCAATCTTGGTAGCAAGATCTAACGCCTTCTCGTTCAGTTCTATTGCCTGTAACGAATAAGAAAACAACTCACACTGCGTGCACAGAAACAGGAAAACAACGGAATGAGAGTGAGCAACAAACAGATCCCCGAACAGGGCTCAAACCCCCCAGGAGGGCCAAATAAAACCAGCAGACAAACATGGTCTTTAGATAAATGTCCTCATCATTCTCTTTACTTCCTGTCACCTTTTGAGCTGGTTCACTGAGCTGCTGTAAAAAATGATCAGATCCATGTTTTCGCTGAGCCAAGCAGAGAAAGAGAGAATGAGAGATAGTCAGGGAGAGAGAGAAAAACATCTGAGAGAGAAACACAGAGAGAAATAAAAAGAACGAAGTTGAAACATGAGGAGAGAGAGAAAGGGTGAGGAGGGAAGAGAGTGCAGCTGAAAACGCAAGCAAAACAGATTGACCGATTGATGGGTTCACTGACTCACTGACTGACTGAGTGATCGATCGATCGATCGATCGATTGCTTGATTGGTTGGTTGATTGATTGATTGCTTGCTTGCTTGCTTGCTTGCTTGCTTGCTTGCTTGATTGATTGATTGATTGATTTACAAACAGAATGGACAGTTGTATCTCGTCATTAAGTACAAACTGTGTAGTGCCGGGTAGAATTTAGCTAAGAGAATAAAGTAACTGATTTAAATAAGCAACTAAGCCACATCCACAAGCCTTTTTTGTCTGTATTAAAGCTGCCATTCAAATTTTGCACTAGCCTACGCTCACAAAACAGTAAAGGGAGGGAAGAACACATTTTGGAGGGGGGAGAGGAGTGGAGAGGGTTGCACGGTTAGTTTTGGGGATCGCGAGCCGCTACTGAGAATGGGGTTTAATATGAGATTATGAAATAATTACTAGCTCTTAAGTTTATTAATTTATACATTGGTCTTTAGGGGCAAAAAACAAATCCCGCATCATCAAGTAAAGAGAGCAGATACTTCACAGATCTTTACTGAAACTGAAAACCATGAAGAGCTGGATAGATAGAAAGGGACGGACAGACAGACAGACAGACAGACAGACAGACAGACAGACAGACAGACAGACAGACAGACAGACACACACACACACACACACACACACACACACACACACAGAGGGAGAGAGAAAAAAAAATTGCATGAAAGGGATCAAGGCAGGCAAACGGGTTTCTAAAATTAGCCACCGCTACGCGCTCTCTGGTTACCTCCCCTCAACAACCGGTGAGGTGCGGCCAAAGGGAGGCTACTGCTACACGTTGTGTTCCCTTTAAAGAAGCTGTAGCGAATTTACGTAATTACCTTTCTCAAGCGATTAAGAGAGCACAAAAAGTCGTTTTTGTGAAATCAAGATGTTGAGGCGGAGGAGCCATAAACTCCCGGCTCCCACTGAGTTCTGAATGACCCTGTGTTGCACGTGTTGACTGAGATTTTAGCTTGGAATGGCTCGTTGTCTGGTGCCACAGTCAACTTCACTTAATCACAACTTCTCCGGAGAATGTTAAAAAAAGACCCGCTTAAAGGAGCCCTGATGACAGCTCTTAACGAGTTTGCGGAGATGGATGAAACATGGAATTCTGCTAAGCGGACACCGCCCTCCAGAGTTCGTTGCAGAAGTGTTTAGTCGGTCATGTGCTCTCTCGTGAAGTAGTAAGTTACAAGCCGGATTAATGGAAACTGCGTTTATCCAGCGACTTTCATGTATAGAAACTGAATTACTGTAGTCTTCCGGTTTTTTGTTTTTATAACTCAGTGTTGCCTTTAAGCGGAAGTTGCGTCTAGGAGAACTGCACATATGTGGCGCCCAAGTCTGTTATAGTTCTCTAAGGCAAGCCGTTCTTTTCAGAGACTTTCACACGGAAACACATCGGTCTCTCTAGTTAAGAAACAGTAACAGGTATATGATGATGAAACTAATCAAAGGTAGCACAGTCGAAGAGATGGAGGGAGCTAAAAATTCTTTTACTCTAAATACATGGATTTCAGAATTTCAGAGACTAAATCAGCTGACCATTGTGCGTCAGGGATTTCACCTCCCCCCTCAACAGTCTTCATCTTCGACCTTCTTTTTCTAGTGAGTGAAATGGAAGCGGGTTCTTTATCCCGCAGATGATATAATAATATGTAGTAATGGAAAGGCTGATGTGCTACAGGTAACAGTACGAAAGGAGGTGCAAATAGATATTTTGTCAATATTATTCAAATTATATTTATGTTCAGTAATGGCATTTGCCTATAATAAATAAACTGAAACTGAAACCTTTTTCACAGTAGTGGTTCAGTCCTGAGAGGTCCACTGAGCTTCAAGCATTTCCCAAATCCATTTTTATTATTTATATTCTATCTCAGTCTTCAGCTGCCACTTTCGTATTAT
>JAWQUT010000284.1:296584-336529 GCA_033807755.1 Ellobium chinense
ACACACACACACACACACACACACACACACACACACACACACACACACACACACACACACACACACACACACACACACGCGCGCCTCCCCTAACTTGCTGAAAGATAGAGCGTTAATGATATCCAAAATGTGGGTCCTCTAGAAACTCTAAAAGGAGGGAACATTTTGGTGAAGATGATGATGATGATGATGATGATAAGCCGATAAGGGGATGAGGGCTNAGTATTTTTCCGTAAGAAAAGTTCGTTGCAGTTGGGTAAATAACACGATCTTTACTGAAAATTAAGCACACCACAGAGAAAACTAAAAAAAACAACAACAACAAAACCCAACTTTACTTCACCTTCAACAGAGAATAGTAAGAGGTGTCATTAAGTGTAGTGTCATTAAGTGTAGAATGCGATTAAGCACATTGCGCCAAAGCTGAGTAGACTGACAACAAAGTTAGCGAAGATCCAATGAACATGGAATGGCCTGACCTTGATATATCACTGGCGCGCCATGTTCTTTACCTCTGTACCGAGAAATTAGAAAAGGCCAAGAAATAAATTAGGAACATGGCTTTTCTATCAGTTTGTCTGTAATGGTTCACAATAGAAACGGGGAGGTCTGCGCCTTATTCCATGACCGCTGAGGCTTGTTGTGCACTCTCACATCCAGAAACCAATAAAGATTGGCCAGGAAGTGGATGGAAGACATGCCTTATCGAGATTACGAATGTTTTCTGCCATACCTGATTTGTTCCTGGTATACTCGAGATAGGTGTCTAACAAAAGCTTGTGTGACCGAATGCAGCAGTATGGGATCATAATAAACTTTAGAACTAGCTGGGACGGTGGCTTGCTGGCTTGTTGTTTCTAGTGTTGGAGAGGAGGAGGGGGAGAGGGCGGAGGAGGGGAGGTAGAGGTGTTGTTCACAAACACAAGCCGATTCCATTCAGTCATTTGTGGGCTTGGTTGGGTCATTGGCCTGAGGGGGATGAGTAAGATGGATCTGGACTTGTTAAACTTTAACAGTTACCAAATTATGGGGCAAGGAAGGTCAGAACGAACTTAGTGGCTAACCTAGTAGCTAAGTGGACAACGCAAGGGCAAGTTTTGTTGCAATGATGAAAAATAGCGTCTTCTTAAAATCGTTTTTAATGAGACTAAAGAAACAAGACATTAACACTGGAGACTATCGAAGCACAACTGAATTATGCGTTCATTACAGCAGCGGAGGAAGAGGATAAGGCAAAAAAGAGCAAAACCAAACATAAGTCATGAAAACATGGACTAGGAAAGATAAAGGAGCAAAAGAAGAAGAAGGAAGGAAAAGAGTAAGGAGGAGAAGGAGAAGAAGGAGAAAGAGAGGAAGAAGACGAAAAAGAAAACAGAGTATGGAATCAATTGTAACATCGACACTAGGTCTCTAGAAATAACAACATACGATCACGTGTAGCAAGAGTAAACTATACTAGAGAGAGAAATGAGTATCTCAGTTACAACAACAAATAGACATACATGTCTATTACTATCAACATTATCATCCTCTTGTCATAACAGTATCATTAGAAGAGCGATAGTAGTTTACCTTCTCATAATCCCGAAGACACGCTGCCAGCTTGGCCATTCCCCCTAAGACTTCAACTTGGCCTAGTCTGTCCCCGATTTCTGACATGATGCTGGATGCAGATTCATAACGTGGACCCGCCCGCTGGAGGTGACACAGAAAGAACATTAACAAACACATACGTTATATAGAACAAATAATGTACAGAACCACAATGCTCTATAAGTGGCGTCACTGATACATATCCCATATGTGAACCACATTAATTTGCTTTTTTCGAGCGCAAAATGGCCGCCATGCTTGTAGATTATGTGCTAGTCACTGCATTTTGAGAGTAAGAGTCTGAAGCCAATGATAGCGTTTCGTGCAACTGGAAAAAAAATAGGTATTAGTGCTTCAGTAGATGTTTTAAATTTGAACTGTATTTTATAGCGAAGAACATTAGGAATTTCCAAGGGATACAGATATATAAACGTGGTGTTTAGAATAACCAGCTGCTGTCTACTGAGGCTTTACTTTGTTGATTATACAATGCATTGATGAGCCATACATTAAGCTTATAGCAAGCCACATCTAGGACATAGACCAGTGATTATGCGTCTAAATAGGGAAAAAAACAACATAGATTTGAAAACGACCAAGCTAAAGACAGATGTGATGGGATAGACACTATACAGAACAAAAAGAAATTGGAACATTGGAGTAGCTGTACCGGCTGCAGGTGAAGACACCATTATCTGTTCACCTGCACTCTGTAAACCAAGTCAAAAATATATTAAGCAACTTGTGAATCAGCAGAGATAGGCACTGAGGTTATTATTACAGATCGGCTGTGTTATCACTGCATATTATACACAAACACAAGATACTGCTGCTTGACTTGCGTAACAGATAATGAGAGATAAGACTATTGAAGCCAGAACATCTCCTGAATGTAGGCTAATGTAATATGCTGAGAAATATTCTTTGCCAAGTTTCATATCAACACTTGTGTACTCAGGATGGTCGTTGCGACATCTGAATAGCCAAGTTCCTGATTTCAGCTATATCAGGTGACAGATTTTTCACTGGTGGTTTAAAAAAATCTCACAAGCCATCGATGGTTCTCGCACTATATCAACCTGCATACACACAGTTTAAATAACTAAGAAACAGATCCCATCCTCCATATATGTTCTACTCTTTCAGTTATCTATTATCTATTATCTATGACTGGTCTTGTAATTGGGCTTTATTCTCGTGCCCGCCTAAATGTAAGCACCAGTGGCGTCTTGCCATGGGTCAACGTGTCATTTTCTGAGAACCCCTGGGTAATTACCTCCATGTCATTCCGCTTCCGGTGAATGTCCGAGAATAGAAACAAACAACGAGCCTGCACGGGTCGGTCTGAGTGTCGCATTGCCAGCTGCATGGCATCCTGGGAGAACAAAAATGTGAAAGAAAAACAGTCTCAAGAAAACAAATCGGTAACGGAATAATATGAGACTGTAGCGATAATTCAAATTCTTCCATTTATAACAAGGACTAGGCAACCGGGCAATACAAGAGACAAATGTTGTGGCATTAGAAGATGAAAAATATCTGGTCTGGGTACAAAAGGTCGAAACGAAAGTTATTCAAAATAATCGAGAACTTCCCATTAACGATGGGATCTCTTACCAAGTAAGAATGTAAGAATTACATTAGGGCATCAATGCTCAAAGCAACCCTAGTAACTTTCAACAGGTAGAATTAATGTAATTCTAACAACGGTAAAATATGGCATCGTTAAGCACAAGTTCTCAGATAAACAACATGGGTAGTGGGCAAAACCCTGTCATGTAAGACAGGGATTCAATTTACTAAAAATAATACGAAATTAACGTCTTCAGGAACCCAACTCCCACAGATAATTTTCCTGGCTTTCCTTTAATCCACCCATAAAAGAATTCCACGATATAATTGGATTCTTTCATTCACAGTAATTGCTTAATCTTTGTGAGAATCATTGTAAGATGGTAACACGAAGTTCATCAGTATAGAGGAAAGATTCTATTTTACAACTTCCATGTGTCCAACACAACGGAAGAGCTTGCGTATTTACGATACGATCTCTTACCACCGTAAGACTTACATTTGAGAACTTGCTCATTGCGCATTAACGAGGGGAACCTTTACCATCGTAAGAATTACATTACCTTGCATGTTGAACACTACTAAGTGCACCGGTGCACTAATATAACTTACGATGGTAAGAGATCCCATCGTCAATGCATAAGCTATCAAAATTCTGAATGCAAATAACGATGATGCAAATAAGGATGCATTCAGCATTTATGCATTAATCTGATTCTTACGATGGTAGGAGATCCCATGCGCAAGCTCTCAGTTAACTGTGTAGTGTAGTCGGCCTCATTGACGGCTAAGGTAATTCCACAAATTGGATCGGATGTTTAGTTTAGCATCATTCTCTTGAGAATTATAAACCAGTTCTGATGGCAATATTAGTGTCGTATACGAGACAAATATGTTCAGGACATAACAATTTTACCAACACCAGGGTATTTTCATGCAAATACATCTAAACAGTCACATATGAACCATTTTTCGTTTTTATCTAAGCCTCATTTTTGTGAAATTCGGACAACATGGCACTTTTGAAAAGTACCTGGACAAAGACTAACTGCCAATTGCCAGGGATCATCGGCTCGACAGTTATGATGGCAGTAGCAGCAGCAGCAGCAGCAGCAGCAGCAGCAGCAGCAACAACAACAACAACAACAACAACAACAACAACAACAACAACAACAACAACAACAACAACAACAACAACAACGACGACGACGACGACAACAACAACATATAATAATAATATCAACAAAATCGGGTAAGTGATGTCTGCCTGCCTGAACCTAAGTCATGGCAATTGCTTTGTTTTGTTATAAAAGAATAACCTCACGTCATCGAACCCCATTTACCCGGAACGTCTCGCCTATTCATTGCAAATCCCCGGTTCCTTGCTCCATAAAGCTATACTATTCAGCGCGTACAAATTATTATGTACATATCACAAGCATTCAAAACATAGAACAGTCTTAAAGTTGTTTTAATAAAACATAATTTTAACAGTTTTTTACATAAACAGCCAACTTTCTACAAAACTTGTCTACCGTATCACAGCCTAAAGTCATTTAAGTTTTTCCACGTTTGGACATTTGTAGAAAGTCCAATTTCTCCACAGAGTATGTTTTGCAAATGTTATAAAATTGCTCATAAAACATATTAACCTGGGATCCAAAGGTTTAACTGGGGATAACAATATATAAATCTCTTGTCTTGTTCTTGCTGTTTTAGCGCATCTTGAAAAACTTGAGAGCCCTACTTAAAACGCTATAGCTTTGTTTATAGGACAAATCCAACCACATACAAACAAATCAGATCGCAGATTTTGTCCTTTATTTATGAGATTGAATTCAGCTCGCGAATTCGAAAATGTCTCAACAGGTCCACTGAGACTCAAGTTCGCAGAATTCCAGTCTATACAGTTGTTATCATTTTGAAGAAAGAAAGTGAAGTGGAGTGAAGAGGACAAGGTAAGATCACGTATGTTGTGGCTTTCACTTAAGTGTGTTTAAAAACAATCATCTTCACCGTTTTTCCCAGGTTGTACGTAGCGTGAAATAGAGTCTGGAGCTGTCTGTGCCTATAAATAGCCCAGAAAGTATCGCGTTCGCCCCTGGCTATACAGTGGCCTTTCTGTAAATACACTATTAGGCACAAGAGAGCAGTGCACGCGAGCCAAGTCAGCATGGGCTATTCTTAGATGGAAAAAGATCTAATCAAGAAATAACGGTACGGTAGGAGGGGTTTGTTGGGGGGTTGGGGGGTGGGGAGGATGAGTCATGCACACGCCTGCGGAAATATGGACAGCCGGGAACAAACTGGGTTTATTCTTTTTTTTCTTTCCTTCACTCATCATTTTTTTTTTGTATTTCTTTCTCCTTTTGGTTTCAGTTGCCCTGTTTTTCTTCTTCATGTTCTTAGTGCATTTTCACCCCGATTACTCTCATGTTTTACTTCTTGCCCTTTGTCTCTCTTGGTTCGTTTGTTTGTTTTATTTCTGTTGATGTATCTCCTCTCAACGCGCTCTCTCTCTCTCTCTCTCTCTCTCTCTCTCTCTCTCTGTCTCTCTCTCTCCACTGCTAAACCCCTGATCATTTTCCTATATTTTCCTTTTCTCTTCTGTTTACATCAATCCTTTCTTTTCTCTCTAATTCTTCTTTATCGTTTGTTTTCTTGAGTTTTATTTTCTCCTTCCTTCTTTCTTCCCTTGCACCTCCCGTCCCCTCTCTCTCTACGTCATCCTTCATCCTCCTACTGTCTATTCCTTTCTTTCCCACTCTTTCTTTCTGCTTTTCTGTCTTTCTTTCTTTCTTTCTTTCGGTCGTCTGCCTTCTTTTCTTGCTAATTTCCATATCAACATCCTCTGTTCTGCATCTTGTCTTCGGGTAGTGACGTAATTTTTTCAACCTCCCTCCATCTATCCTCTTCTCTCTCTCTCTCTCTCTCTCTCTCGCTCTACTTTCGATCCCACAGTCTAAACCCATGCGTCTCATCCTCTCTCAAGCGGGGCTCTGCCTTAACTGATATTAGCAGTGAATATTCTCGGTTCTATAGGCCGAGTTGGACGCTATTGTCGATACTGCCGAAGGTTCTATGTTATTTCATTGTATTTCATTTTAAAGTTACAATCTCATAAAACACTGTTACTGCTTTTTATTACTGCCTTTTTGTGCATGAAAATAAAGTTTGAAAAATACATAAAAATACAGCAAAATTAGCATTTCACTGGGGCGAGGAGGGGGGGNGGGGGGGGGTTCTGGTGACGTCATAATATCGCTATCAACCTTTCGTCGATACTTGGGCCTCACATAAGCAGATTTTTGAAAATATTGATTAAGGTGCAGCTCTAACTTGGAGATTGCGCAGCTCCTCTCTCAGGATCAGGTGAGGGAAGGGCCAAACTCCAAGCCTGTGCTCATCGTGAAATGAGACCCTTCAGAATAAACAAAGCAGACCACACTGGCTGTTGGAGCTCCTCTCCAGAATTCGGTGAACACATTTTATTTGTTTGTAGATTTCGTGCGATTCTCCCGCGTTACAAGTTAGTAAGTTACATAATATTGTACCTGCTCATACCTCCCTGCCCTCTCTCCACCCCCATCCCATAACACTTCTTTCCCACCCCTATTCCCCCACTGCAAGAACAAGGTAAACGTTCTTTCGAGTATTTTAAAGAGACTCTTCAGATACACCTAATGCAGCACAATGGATGGCACTGGTCGCCACTGCCTCGTAACTTCCATTTGTTCGTACTGGTTTTCAAATAACAGCATAGCATACCGGTACTGTAGTTTCTAGACAGGAGTAGATATAGTTGGAAAAGCACGACTCATTTTAATTTGCACACACTCAGAAAGTTGCAACTGAGCTGAAATATCAATTCTATACTGACATACCTTCACAGTTAGAGTTACACTCGACATCATACTAATCTGAAAGTGAACATTGTAAAATTTGTCATTATGTAATGAACGTCCGTATTCCTTTTCAGTCTTTAATTTGCTCTCCGATCAAAAGTTGAGTGAAAAGAGTCTGTATAGTACAAGTGCATGTGTTTGCCTCATGTTGTACATTTCAAACCAGTAAATGTTCATCCATGGCTTCCCACATATTGCGCAATGTGAACTAAATTAAACAAAACCATCATTATGCCGGCGCCAACATCTGTCATTTCAAGACTTGCGCAGAGACATGCCGGTGCCTGTGTATGAAAATAAGCTCAAGGTTTCCGGAGCCTAATTGGTCCAAAACCCAAAACTATTAGAGTCAATAACAGAAGGAAACAAAATCTGTTATTTGATTAGATGGTGTAAAAATAATTGCAGAGCCTGGGTGAAATGTGGTCCTGATTTAGTACAAAGAAAAAAATACCTGTGTTACCGGCTGCGTTTCCAAATGGCCAAAGCGGATATCATTTGTGCAGGTTTGTGGTCTGAAGTTGAAAGTCAGCTTTTTTACCTCCATTTTATCTATATCAAAATTTTGCAAAACATCTAAATTAATAACTCTCATTGTAAGCAGCGTGTAATCTGAGCACAATGGTGGTTCCAGATCTACGGACCATTCTTGGCCACCTCGGATCGTTCTTGTGGTTCGAGGAGGAAAATTTAATGTTTCAGAGAGGTTTTCACAGTTTGGCTTCTGTAACCTCAACTGATGATGGCCCCACACTCTCCTGACCAACAGAAAAGGACAACTTCCATTTCTCAAAGCTACAAGCTGTGGACAGGTCAGTCGTCCTTCCCTTCCTTTCTCTTCTCGCCTTCATCATTTTTCTTTCCCTCATATCTCATTTTCTCTTCCATCCTCCTTCCTAATTTTTCTGACTTTAGCATCACTAATTCACTCTCCTTCCCTCTATCTCCGACCAACTTCTTTTCCACTTCATTGTCTAATCTCTTTGTCTCGTACTAATTGGATAATATCCAGTGTCTCTGTCAATGTTGTAAGCATCGTGAAACAATTGTTAAATTTGTTGCAAAAATCTCCCAAAATCCTTACATCTCGTTATCTTCATTCCACTATCTGTCTCTTTAGCAATATCCCTTCCCAACTCCGTTGCACAATACTGAAAACTGAAACTGCTGCATCTCAGCAACAGAGATCCAGTTTTCAGCCGCAAAATTAAACACATATCCCAGACAAATGACATTTCAAAACACAACAAGAAGTTGAGGAGGAACATTCCAAAAAGAAATAACAATGTATATCATAAAGACTACTTAAGTCAATATCCGTTTAGATTTTGATGCCAGATAATAACTTCAAAGTAGTATCTAAAAGTTAAAAAAAAACCACCAAGAGGTTGAGCAGGAATATTCAAAACTTAAAGAGTAATGTGTTTTGTAAACGCTACTAGGCCTACATTCGATCACATTTTGGTGCCAGACAAGAAGATTACTTCAGCAACTGAAATTTCAAAACACAACAAGAAATTGAGGAGGAATGTTCTGAAGGAAAAAATAGTGTGTTGTAAAGGTCACTTAGACCTTCATCCGATTAGATTTTGGTACCTGACAATGGGATCTCTGCAGCAATTGAAATTTCTAAACACAACGAGAGGTTGAGGACAATATTCCAGACGAGAAGAATAATGTATATTGTATAAACGTAAATACGGTCTATATGCGATTAAATCTTGGTGCAAGACAATTAGATCACAGCAAGTCTGGATTTTATCAGACTAATGCCTGCCGTGACGGGAGCGTTCCTTGGCAATTCACATTTTTAGGGGTCTGATGTTCTGATCGTTTATACTCTATTTAAACCCAATAATTTGAAACTTGCGCATTAACTATCACTGTCACAAGAAGTACGTTAATGTATCGGTGCTGAATGTACCCTTGGTAGTGTCCAGCATGCAGAGTCAGTGTAATTCTTACGACGATAAGAGATCCCATGGTTAATGCGCAAGTTCTAAATTGTCGCCTCAGTGGTTGGTAAAGCCATTTGTCTCCCTTTTTTTTTCTCAAAGTTCGACTTTTTTGTATCATTTAATGAACTCAAGGCCATGCAACCAGTAGTTTTACCACTGCACAAATCTAAGCTTGGCACCTATCTGCTCAAGCGTTGAGAAATGCAACATTTTCACACTCTCTTGGAATTACAGGTTAATTGTTACAGGCAATAATTTGAAGCTGCACACAAGTACCATATTATTAATACCCATATAACTGACCTTCAGCGAAACAAAGTGGTGTATTCTAGCTGGGCAGTCATTCTAGTCCATGCCATTATTTTGACCAGTGATATTCTGTCCAACCAAAAATATTAAATGCTGTGTAGCTGAATGACCATCTTAGCTAAGTGACAATGCATTTAACTTACCTCACAGCTGTCCATGGCCTCTGAGTACCTTCCCAGCTTCCTAAACGCCACTGCCATAGTAACCGTGACCTGTCGCTTATACTTGAGGTTGGGATCATCGTCCATCAGGTCCCCCAGGAGGTCCAGGGAATTGTTACAGTAGGCGAGGCTGCTCTCATAGTCACCTAAAGAACTGGAGGAGAACGTTAAGGTTAGCTGGCTTCTTCTTTCTGGCTAGGGACTCCCAATTTTCTTGCCTTTTTTTTTCTCGTAGGATAAGAGGGAGCGATATAGAAACTTCTCATCGTGGCGGTTATAGATGGCATAAATGGCTTAAGACACAGCTCTTTTCTTTCCTTCTCTTTCTCTTTCTCCCTCTCTCCCACTCTTTCTCCTCTTCCCCAACTCTGTGGTACAGCTCAAATAACCATAATAACCATCATCATCACCACCATCACCATCACCACCACCACCACCACCACCATATGAATACCATACAACAATAGTAACATTCCAAATTCGCATTAATACCTGGAGGTTATCAGTGACAAATGCTATTAAACTGTTTCCATAATACTGGGAAATAGGCAGATGTTACCAAATGACCAAACTAATAAGGTTGTGAACTACCATAATTAAACATTCCACACCCCCTCTGCTTCCCTCATACAATCTCTTTGCAGCCGTACATGAGGAAAAAAGAAACAACATTGTTATCTCATTCTCAAACCATCTTCCCATTTTTTTTACAAAATTTTAACCAATCAGATCATGGCCATTGGAAAACATTGACAAAGTCGATCGCTCTCTCGATCTTCTTTCAGACAGCATGTGACAAAAGATCTTACCAAAACAAAGCTCCCATCCTGGCTGAGGTGAGTATTTCAAGCACTTTATCTCCTCCTAATTTAGCCTCGTCCATGGCATGTACATAACTATTCCAAGCCTTTAGAAACTCACTGGTACCAGCATAGGCGTTGGCTATACATAGATGGATTTGCCCGGTCAGAGGGGATTTCTCCGGGTGCATCTGCTGTGAGCGTCTACTGTACGAAATAGCCTTGTTGTACTCACACGATTTCTCATTGCACAGTGCCACATTGAAATACGCCTCTGACTTGAGGACCACGTCATTGATGACGTTGGCCAGTTCACACTGCTGGCCTGCAAATGTCAGGGCCTCGCGATATTTGCCTACGTCAACTAATGCTGAGCAAATTTTAGCACATATATGAAATTTCTCTTGTGGCTTCTTCAATCGTTTCAAAACTTTCTTCCATTCTTCCACGGCCTCATCGAATCTTTGGTCATTATAGAACATCTCTCCCCTTTCCAGCTCTTTCTTTACCATCTTCTGGCCCATCGTGTCCTTGACATTCACTGAAAGGAAAAGTGAAAGTCACCGAAATCAAGACATTGCCAAGCAGGTATTATTTCCCCTTAGCGCTGGAAACTGATTATCCATAAACATCCTTGAAGTCTATATCGTGGCGTCATTTCCCGGGACATTGCAAGAGTGCTTTTTCTCTTGCTTCCTTCTCCAAAGACGTTGGCAAAAGTGTTTATACCACTGTGAACTTCTTTGTTTTTCTCACTTCATCAAGAAACACTTGGGGATTTCTGTCTGGACTGACGTCTTCATCTCTTCTAAAGAAAAAATGCCACTCTTTTTTAGATCATATGCAGGATCTCAGTTCGCCAGACGAATGCCATTGGAAATTCTCGTTGATGACGCAATGAATGGGCTGAACCGCTGTGTGTTTACAGTCTCCCTTCAAACACACCATCAACAATAGAACGCTGGGCCCTGAGATCTATAAACAAGAGAAAAGAGATGGACTTGTTAAGCATAGGCGAGGACATTAAAGGGGCACAAAAGAAGGAGAGGATGGGAGAAGAGACGGGGGGAGTTATACGTTTCCTAGTAGTATCCCCCCCTTCAGATTTCCGAACTAAACCTCCATTCCAGATTTTATACCTCTCCCAATCATCCATGATTTTCCCGTGCTTTTCTGGAATTTGACTGAAGTCCCGCCTTCTCCAGTTTTCGCCCTTCTGTATCTTGTGCCGCCACCTATTCTTCACAGCAAGCACACAGTCTAAATACCTCCAGATGCAAGTAGAATAGGGACATGTAAAACAAATGGCTGTCATATCGCGCGTTACCCCATATTCCCGGCAATTTTCTGTGCTAGCACGTGACGTCATACAAGCACACGTGTTTGGCATACGTAGTTTATGGTCCGGGTGTAGGCTTATTTCTGACGATACCAGAATAAAGAATCGGAATCTGTTGCTAGGATGCAATAGCGATTTAGACAATCACACGTTTGGCGTTTATAAGAAAGGCAGTATCGAGTTGTAAATGTGATATCATTTTTGAGTTATAGTATCGGTAGTGCTCGATCATGATTACCCCAAGGGCGTTTGCTGCTACCCACTCACCTGATTATTAAGTGACGTCAGAACTGATGTCGTTGGCCTCATAACGCTAACCCAAGTGGTCTAGGGACCGGAGGCAAACTATTAAGGATGGGATGGGAAGAAAGGGGTGAGACTTCGCTTATTTTGCTGATGCAGGAACGAAACATATTATGGGAAAGAGGATGACAGAGGACAAAGCTGTAATTTTTTTTTTTTCTTGAGGGAGGAGAGAGAGGACAAATTTCAGGCCCACTCGGAACATAAAAAGAAAGACAGGCATGATGGGATATTTACTTAATTTGAATTAAACCGCAGTGAACTTCTGAACTTCACAAGCAGTACATGTCATGCGGCATAGAAACTTTGTATAAGGCTAGTTTACTGTCCCTCCAGCTGTTACACTAGAACAAACTGATAATTATAAAAAACATCTAGTATTTGAAATATAAAAACAAATTCATTTGAGTCGAGACAGTGTCCAGCGCCATTTCCAGGCTGGAGTTATCTATTTGCGAAGCTTTAAGGGAAGGCACTACCCTTTTCTAAAGATTGTAATGCACAAAACATGGTGTGCAAATTATACTCATGAGTGCACTGGATTTCTAAGCAAAATTACACACCAAAGTGCTGAATGGTGCATTCCTCTCCCTCAAGAGTGATGATGTTAGAACAAATGTCATTAGCGATGGTACCTGTTGTTTGACACAAAATTTCACCCATGTCTATTAGATATCTTTATGCACGAACCTATGGAGACTTTTTTTTTTTTGATTTTCTGCCTTGACACAAAATTACCAGAAACTAGCAACACTCATTGATGTTAAATGGAATAATCTTACATGCAGACAGAAAATCAGGAAAAGCCTCTGTAATAACATGTAAAGGTGTCTAAAAGACGTGGGTGAAATCTGGTGTCAAATAGCTGGTGCCATCGCAAATGACAGCTGCCCTTAGATTGCACCATTCAACATTTCTCCAGAAGTGCTTTTACCAGAGACAAGGTACAAAATTATTAACAAATAATAATAATAATGCGGTTTATAAGTCTCGTTTCCAGGCTAATGCCGCATAAATAAATGAGAAAAAAACGTTCTGTAAGTAAATGAGAAAAGTGTGACGGGATAAAATATTTTACTATGAGTCATAAAACTTTATGGAATTGTTTACTGGAAATGGGTAAATACAGTATAATAAAAGGCGTCAAAAGTGGCAATATCAGGTGGGATCCTCCCACACGCTGTTTGGATCAAGGCTAGGGGCAGGGTTAGGAAACAGGAAGAGGAGAAAAAAAAAACATGGAGAGTTCTTAGACAATGATAATGTCTAGGGCCTGTCTTAAGAGTGAATTTTCTTAGTAAGTTTACCTTTTGTGGGGTCGGTCATATATCTATGGGGAAAAAATGCTTGTCATGGAAGAGCCGGAAATACACTCCTCCCCCCCCCCCCCCCNCCCCCCCCCCCCCACACACACACACAATCAGGGGGAAAAGCCCGTATTTTTCATTTGTCAGTCAGTTGAGGCCTGGCTATTTTGAACATTGTTATTCATTCGTTTTTATTCATTTGTTATGTAAAACCCAGACAGACTATTAATGGTTTTGCAACATGTTACACGTCTGGGAAGAGAGACGGTTATTCATTACAGTATTACAATACGACCTTCAACTTTATGTATTAGAGTCCCGAGTCCCTTATTTTTTACACAGTATCAAATTTTACTCACGATTTAAATACTTAAAGTAGAAATTATTAACTGGTCCCTTAGATTCTGCGTCCTTATGTACTTTGATGTGTATATCTTCCTCTCAATAAATCTACGTGACCCAATAGTTGTAGCGGCGTTTTTTATTTTATTATTTTTTTTGTTGTTTGGAATAAAAAGGAAAGAAAAACGTTTTGAGGACTTCGCTCAATGGGAAATCCTTCCGCATTGGTGGTGGTGGTGGTGGTGGTGACGGTGGTGGTGACGGTGGTGGTGGTGGAGGGGAGGGAGGTACGAGGGTCTCGATTCTCCCCCCCACCCCGCACCCCATCAAGGCAGAAAGAAGGAGCGGTGGTTCCAGTGTCGGGGGCAATAATTACTTCCGTCGCCGGTAGAGGTAAGGTTTACTTTAAGCAGAACGGCTCAATGGAGGGGTAGATCTAAGCTTTGTATTTACTCGAACAGTGTGTACAAACTACAGTAGCACTCCACGACCTCGAACTCCGTGAACTTCAAACAGCCGTTCATTCTTTGTAATGCCAAAGCATCGGCTTCCGTAGTTTTAAAGATACTGTAGCAGTCTAGGATGTCTTGCAACCAGTCAAAATGAGGCTTATGTCGCTACACAAAACGACTGAGATACCAGACTCTGAAGATGTTTGGGGCTTTCCGATATCGAATTTTTGTTTGTTGCAGAAATTGAGATTAAAATCATTTCTCTCCACAAAAGCATTGATGTTATGGACAAATAGTCGGTTATTGTAGAAAAATTTGAGCGTTTTTATTTTTGAGGCAAATTAGATGAATTACAAAGTATAAAATAAATTGGTCTGGAGGGAATTCCGAATGAGACTCACACACCTAATCAGAACTCATCCGACTAATAGAGCCAAACTCTTAACCGCATCCCTACCCTAACCCTAAACCTAATGCCCATCGAGACTGGAGCATCAATCGAGGCAGGTCCCTAACTTTAATGTCCGAGGAGACAAGAGTATCACTTGTGAGTCTCATTCGGAATTTCTCCTATTGGTCTTTCTTTAGGTCTATTCATGATTTTCTCATTTTCCATTGCATGGGCTGACTCCTTTCCATTTCAAACATTTGTATCTCGGGCCAGAAAAATGATAAGCCAGAACTGTTTTCACCTTATGAGTGTACACACAACATACCAATAACTTCATTTTAGCCAAATTCGACTTAATTCTCATTTTGACTTGCTGCAAGACTTATGAACTATTGCTGACCAACTCGACACTTTTGAACTGATAGTCTGGTGTTGAGGGAGCAATTCCGAATGAGACGCACACCTGATGCTCCTGTCTCGACAGACATTAGGGTTAGAGATTCGCGTCAAGTGATGCTCATGTCCTGATAGGCATTAGGGTTACGGTTAAGGATAGGGTTAGAATCAGGCGTAGGGTTTGGGTTGTATTAGCAGGCATAAGTTCTGAGTAGGGGTGTGAGTCTCATTCGGAATTCCTTCCCTCGAAATATAATAATATGGCCTGATGGCCTGGAATTCGAGACTGTGAGATTTTACTGTACTTAAAAGAAGCCCTTAGTAACCTCCACAAACAATACTGCAGACAATACTAGACTATCGCGTTCCCATTTGGAGTCACTTACTGTAACAGTACAGACGAGTGAGAATGTAGACAATATATATTGCACATTGCATATCCATGGAAAGGCACAGTAGATCTTATTTGTTGTGTTAAAAAAAATGAAAAGGCATTTAGATCTAGACTAGTCGCGTTGTTAAACTGAAAGATAAAAAGGCACAGAGAATCTAGACTAGACTAGTTGTGTTGTAACACTAAAAGCTTCAAAGACACAGTAGATCTTGTCCTATTGTTAAACTAAATGATGACTGGGAACAAGAGATATCTTAGGTTGCTGAACTAAAATATGAACAGGCACAGTACATGTAGTCGTGTTGTTAAACTAAACGATGAACAGCACAGTAGATCTGGTCTAGACATGGAAACTTTTACTCACACACAGAGAACATGTGTTCTGAGCTGAGCACAGAGCATGCTATCCCATTAACTGTTCTTGCGTGTATTATAGTGAAAGCTGTTGTATTGTAAATTTAACCAACCTGAATTCTATGCTTTGCACTAACAACGAACTGTACCAAGCTCATTCACTTACTCACACACCCACACACACTTACCCACGAGTGCACGTGCTAGGCGCTGTCCCACCGTTTATTTTCCCAGTGACATTGTGAGTGAGTGAGTGAGCGAGAAATGCAGCGTGGTTGTGGTGGGGAAGAAGGGCAAGGGGAGGCTAGTAGACTGCGAGTGAGTACACCAGCCGGCCGCTCTGCGCTCACGCTGTGTTCGTGATGGGTGAGCAAGACTGTAGGTAATCATTGTGCTATGGGTTAGGGATACTGCACAACTGGAAATGGATACCGGAAGAGTGAATGAGGAAGGTAAGGATGGGTGGACAGAGATGCAAAAGAAAGAAAGAAAGAAAGAAAGACAGAAAGAAAGAAGAAAGAAAGAAAGAATATGACAAAAAACAGAAAGAAAGAATTCAGAGAGAAAGAAAGAAAGAAAGAATAAGGCAGAAAGAAAGAATAAGAAGGAAAGAATAAGGCAGAAAGAAAGAAAGAAAGAAAGAAAGAAAGAAAGAAAGAAAGAAAATGACAGAAAACAGAAAGAAAGAAAACAGAAAGAAAGAATTCAGAAAGAAAGAAAGAAAGAAAGAAAGAAAGAAAGAAAGAAAGAAAGAAAGAAAGAAAGAATATGACAGAAAACAGAAAGAAAGAATTCAGAAAGAAAGAATTCAGAAAGAAAGAAAGAAAGAATATGACAGAAAACAGAAAGAAAGAATTCAGAAAGAAAGAATTCAGAAAGAAAGAATTCAGAAAGAAAGAAAGAAAGAAAGAAAGAAAGAAAGAAAGCTTAGTCATTCACCTGTAGAAATCACACTCCTCTAGCCTGATCCAAGAAATATTGTCGACAGTCTTTACTCGTGTCTCATTGGTTTGATGATTCCTAAAGTGAGGCAAACAACTACACCCGATGCATTTCTTTTTTCACTAAACAGTTTGCAGTAGCCAATTTGAGTATACAATTTAAAAATAAAAAACCAAGTCGAATCTCTCCCTTACTTATTAAAATATCGAGATTAGACCCAGCTTGTCAGATTTGCTATACCGGTACTTCAAATTATAATTACTGCCAGGAACTCAGTTTCGACAAAAAGTGGATATACAGCCTTTTAAAATACCACAACAGCATTAATAACCAAACGCGTGGTTTGGAGCGGAGACGCAAGGTGGGTTAATTGACTCGCCTCCGAAAGATCAAAGCTACACTTGATTTGCCACTCTCCCCCACCTTACCCCTTCCCCAACTTGACAAAGCACATTCACTTTGTTTTGGAAGGAACATCATCATCGTCATCATCATCAGCAGCAACAACAACAACAACAACAACAACAACAACAACAACAATAACAACAAAAACAAAAACAAACAGAACAAATCTGTGGAAAAACTGTCAACTTTGCTCAACTGCTATACAGATAGTCACAATCCCCGCTCAGTCACAACACAACGTAATGCTACATTTCTGAATAAAAAATTACTGAATAATCGCAACTTCTTTTAATCATAACGTTTTCTGTGTTCCTCGAGGAGTTGCGATCAAGCGGAGTTGAATGTATTAGTATGTGATCCATCAGTCAGACCTGAAAAACTCAAAATCCCTAGAACGAGTCATTAATTTGGAGGTTTTGAGTGTTGGAGAGAGCTGAGAAGAAAGGAAAATAATGACGCACGATACATTGACAGCTTTGACACAGGAAATAAAAAGAAAGGGAAGTGACTGGTACATTTATTTATCCATCAGTTCTATTTCTTTCTTTCTTAGTTTCTTTTCTTTCCTTTCTTTCTTTCTTTCTTTCTTTCTTTCTTTCTTTCTTACTTTCTTTCTTTCTTTCTTTCTTTCTTTCTTTCTTTCTTCATTTCCTCCCCGCTCTCCTCACTTCTTCTGATGTCCTGTAGTTTATGTATTAAATTTATGTTATTGGCTTAGAGCTTAATAAAGACTTTGAATCTTGAATTTTGATTCTTATATTAATTGCAAGATATAGAAAAGAAAAGAAGGGCAGAGAATGTGGGAGTTATTCGAGTATAAGAGGTTAGAGGTCTATCTGATCTTCCAGTTTTTCTAGTCATGATGATTTTGAAGTGGAGTTTATATCAGGAAGAGGGAGAGGAAGGGAATGAGGAGGGAGGAGGAGGAGGAGGAGGAGGAGGGGAGAGACAGAGAGGCAGAGTGAGACGGATAGACAGAAACAGAGAGAAACAGAGACTAAAACAGGAATAGAAAGAGTGACTGAGAAACATAGAGAGGCACATCATACACACAACAGAGAAAGAGAGAGAAAGAGAGAGAGAGAGAGAGAGAGAGAGAGAGAGAGAGAGAGAGATTGAGAGAGAGAGGCAGAGGGAGGGAGAATATTTTAGCCTACACCCATACGGGAAATAGTTTCTTTTGTTTTCTCCTCACTTGGCAAAATGCGTTTAGAAGAGATAAGTTGATGGACCGGGGATTTAAAGGCGCCTCGGTAAAATGATTCCTAAATGAAGTCCGAATATCAGAGTACCTGTGAATGAAAATGTAATGATTATGGATAGCGGTTTTTTTTTTTTGCGGTCCACATTCATTGAATAGAAATAAAATGCCCACAGTGAGAATCGAATCAGTGGTTATAATTAATTTATCAAGCCACTGAGCTGTTGAGCTCTTCGAGCTCGATCATAGCGTGGCGCTAGCAAACTAGACCAGTGGTCATCATACGTATTGCAGTAACTACGGTGAACACTCCTAATGTTTTGGGAGTTTTCCATGGTTACCACAGTGCCTTAACTAACGTAAGGATTATGCATACGTAAACAGAGGTTTGCTGCGTGACAAGTTATAAGTAATGTTACAGTGATGCTGTTTTCAACTGACCATTCATTTCACAAGTGTAACAACACCGATAACAAATCAACGGATGGGACGCATGAAAACGGGACGTGACTCTTAAAATGCGTAACACCTTCAATTTTTGTTGTTGCTCCCCTTGACAGTCTCGGCGTAGCCGAAAAGGTCGTTGCCTATAGTAAAAGTATAATAAGTAACTGCCCTTGTACTTCCCATGGACAGTCTTGAGATTTGAGAGACAGAACAATTCATTCAAGAGTGCTACAATTACTTTAAATAAAACTTATGAAAGGAAGGCAAATGACAAATGGGCTTCGAGCATCTCAGCAGCATCGATTGCCTCTGGTCACGTATCCGTAAGTACATGGTGCTAAATTACGCCCCTTCCCTTCCTCAGCTCAAGCCCATTAAATTAGAGTCACTTCCCCTGTCGCTAGGACGCGAGTGGCACGTTCGGTAGCCAATTGATTATCAGGGATTGTACCACCTGACCAGATTACGGGTATCCATGTACAGTGAGGGCCGTTTCCAGAGAGGGAGGACGACAGAACGCCGAGGGTTTTAGCGTAATCGAGGACGATAATTCGCTTGAACCTAATCGGGTAAGTAAGCCGATTTGCATTATTTTAGAACAAAGCCGTTTATTGTATGCTAGAAATATGTTACATAGGAATTTTCCTGCAACTTGTCATTGATTTTACCACCTCGACACTGTATAGTAATAGGCCTGCTCGCGAACCTCAGAATTTGTTACCCTGATGTCACTAATGACTGGTAAATTATGGGGCAAGTGTTGGCGACCAGTATTGAATCTACTTTAGGCCAGGCAGTCGGCACTTGCCTGAACCGTCTATTACTGGTTGGCTCTTAATCCGTGAGCAGTTGGGCAGCGTTTGGCCCATTCTCTCACTGTGTCCCTTGATCATGTTCTAGGCCCTTTGGGTAAGGGATTTTTTAAGTGTCTACGATTCTGCCACCTCAAATAGATCTAAAAGTAGATCAGTAAAATATATTCTCAATCATTTTCCCCTATCCTATACCATAGTTACCATATAGCCTTGTACACCGTTCAGCTTGCTTCAGTAGATTAAACAAATTGTCATTTTAATATCAAAGTTAAATTAAGACCAGGCATTACAAAGACACCCTTTAAGCCCCACCAGCCTCACATGAGATAAGGGTCTCACAAGTAGTGCAGGCAGGTCTAGAGGTGAAAGGTGGCCATCATGTTGGCACTGGCATGAAATTAACCCTTGTGAAGCCAGCGACACGTTAGATTTCATTGGTGTGCTGCTCCCTAAAAAGAGAGCATCTGATATTTTTGTATCTTGGGGGTGACCAAGGAGACGCTAGCTTTGAACTCATGCTGCTGCCATACAATCTTTAAGGGAGCAGCAGTCTTCAAGATGAAACAATATGATGGCTGGTCACACAACAAGAACATTGTGTGGACTTCAGGTACCTAATGCTACTAGTATTAAAAAGAGTCCTATCACTTGAACCTCTACAGGGACACTTGACATTTTAGTTGGAGCCAGTGTCTCAAATGAAATAATTTGAAGGTTATGATAATGGTGCAGATTCATGATTTTCTCTACACCAAAATGACAGCTTATAATGGCAACAAAACCCTGTTGGAAAATGGCTGACTGACTCATTTAACATTATTTTATAACACCTGAAGCAAGATGGCCCTAAAGATAATTATGAAATGAATGTCCTAAGCAGAGAAACATTTTTGGGTCCTGTCTCTCTGTGATGGAACTGGTGGAAGGTAGAGGGGTTCTCATCTTAAGTAACATTGACAGTACCATACATTTTAGCACCTCTGTCTTCGTAATGCATTTCTTACAGTACCACCCCCCCCCCCCCCCCCCNCCCTATCCCCTCTCATGGCATTATACAGTCGACTCCCCTTAATAGCAGTCCAGATAATCACATGTTCCACCTAATCACAAGATGATCTATGTAACAAAATGCTGTATTTTTCTGTATAATTGGATAATTGCCTCTCTTTTTAATTGCAACTCTTCCTAGCTCTGAAGGTATTGCAGTTAAAGCAGAGTTGACTGCATTATGAAATGCATAACTTTCAAACAAGTGTGGAAATTTTAGTAATGACGGTTGGAACCTCTGTTGGGGTGCTCCAGTGGGCTAGCTTACATTTGAAGAGAAAAGGATCCCACATCCACAAGGGGGAAAGCAGTAGCAGGGCCATTCTCAAAGACTCTTTCAGATTTCATTTACATAGGCACCTAAGGCTTAGCTTGTAAAATCAGAACTAGTGAATGTGGCATTGTTCAAATGGACCAAAATTGCACCTCCCTAACCAACCTTCTTGTGTAAAGGAAAGATTTTGTCCCCTCTCCCACTGAAATCAAACTATTAGTTTCAGTCTTCAGATAGTCTTTTATCAAACAGCTTTTGTCCTTAATTTTTGTTGTGCCAAAAATGAAATCCTTTGTGGCTGGTTTATTGAAAATCTTTGTTGCTATACTCAGCTATTACTCATTCGGTCATGTTATGAATTAAAATTAAATGTATTATTACCACATATTCCTGTATTCCCTCAATCCACCTATCCACTCACCACCCACCCATCTGTCCACCCACTCACTCATCCTTCCATGTGTTTGTCTATAATCATCTATCCACCATGGAAATTTCCATTGACTTGACGAACCCAGCACAAACCAGGCTTAGTCTGGTTTCTCTGTTGTATGAATGCAACAGAGCATGACAGCTACCTTGTCCACTTTTGCGTCACAAACCCAAACAGCTTTGTTGTTTTGTGAATATGTTAATCACCAGTCAAACTAATCCCTAATGTCTAGATGTGTAATTGTAAAGCTCTTTGGAATCACTGTTACTAGCAAAGTTTAGATCAATAAATAATCATGTTTTCTTATATTTTGGCAGAGGAAATGTTCTAGACTTCATGTTTGGATCTAAATGCTTCCATATATTGCAGAATAATTTACCTTTGAGTTACTTACTCCTTTTGCTATTATGAGCATAAATGAAAACTTCTAGTCTTCTACTGTATTAACTGTAGAGATAGCAGATCACAAAAATGGGTACTTATGGTTGTTTAGCTGTTGTAATAACAGAAGATAAAGAAACAGAAAATATGTGGTCAGGACCTGTTCAGATGAATAACACTGTCTGGTAATCTGAGCTGAGCTAAGTGGAGAAAGCTGTTCTCGCTCACTTTTCTATTTATCTAATCAATGTTTCCTGATGTTAGTTAGAGAATAAAAAGGGTCAATCATTGTGTAAATGTTTAGAAGAGTGAAGTGTGTAGCTTGGGAAAGGGTGGCAGTGGCAGGTGTAAGGAGAAATGGAAGCATAGGATGCAGTAAAATTTTATTATTCCCAACTCCTGTTACTTTAGCATGTTTATTGCACTGCTTTCTCAAACCTTAAATTGACAAGACTTCTAGCCCATGTCGGGGGAAAAGTTAATTTAAAAGAAAAAAAATGCAAACTTCAGACAATTCCTTGGGAGAAATAAGGGTCTTATATTCTATTAGATGAACAACATGGATCAAAATCAATGTTTGTGTTGAGGTGAGGTACACTTAATAACAAAGCTAGATTTTAAAAAAAACAACAGGTGAATGGATAATGATTACCACTGCATGACAAAAATGCTTTGGTTGGGGGGAACTGCACTTTTCCACATTCATATCAAACCAAGTCACTGGAGCAAAACAGATTCTTTGTACATAAAAACAGTTTCAGTCTGCTGTATGAAAACAAGTCTCTTCAAATACTTAAAGAGGAGATTGTTGAGAAGTGTATCAAAATTCAGCGCTTCTCTCTCATATTCAATGGGTTTCTATTCATGCTGAAGTGCACTACCCCACCCTCTTCAGGTAAAGATAAGGCAGAAGGAACGTTAACTGTTGTAACATCCTGTCGCTCTAAAGAATGGAGTTTCTAGTCTTGTTCTGTTTGTAGAAGTCACCTACTTTTCCTTAGTAGGAGTAGATATTCTTCAGAGCTTATGGGTAAGCCCAAAGTTGCATACTTGTATTTTGGAGACCTACACAAACCAAGCACAGAGTGGGTATGGCTTTGTTGCTAAGGCCTGTAAACAGTCCGTTGCTAGGGGCCCACTACTCCAGCCTAACAATGCAGTGAAGGGTGTCGAGTCCTAGAGTCTATGCTTACACACTGGTAAATGGCCTGGAATGACTTATTGATAAGTCCTCTACCTGAACACACTTACATAATTCACCTGGGGTTTAAACTTAACGTTGTCCCTAGACTGGTTATAAAGCTGATATTGGAGAAATTGTTATGATAAGACTTTGTAGACTGCTTACTACAGTCTGTCTGAGATAAGGCATGACAGCTACACCAGTTCTGCAACTTGAAAAAAAAATGCTAATATAGACTGGATTTGTGCCTAAGCTTTTGGAAATCTTATTCCACTGAGAATTGAAAATTTGAAAATATATAATAATTAGTCTGTGTTGCAAGGGTGTTGGGGGGGGGGGGCAAAGCCTATAAGATAATTTTGGTGCAGCTCAAAGGCTAGTGGTAGAAATGTAATGGAAATGTCACTGCCAATCGGCCCGTATTCATTTTCAGTCTGGAAGAAGGGTAGGGATAATTTTGTGTGTAAAAAGCCGTCATTACGGCACTGTTAAAAAGATATCATTTTGTCAGTATAAAGTCTTTATAAAATTTAGATTCAGCTTTGGTTCTTTGCTACAGCAGATGGAAAATGTTGGATGACTCGAATGTCTTTGTGCTGTCTAAGAGGTGACAGAAAAAGAGAGTGTGTGATGAAGATCTTAAAAAAAATATGATTGAGAAATCAGAACATTATTAAGAGATGGGGCTACAAGAGAGCACTGCAATTCAAAGATACCGTAGAATTTGTGCTTGAGATCACTCACAGATCAGCAATTTTTTTTTTTTTTTGTGATCAGACATTTTTATATCTGGTCAGTTTGTAGCAAAACGCAAGTGTTGGCATATTTAAAGTCGAGAATTTAACAGGTCATGGTTTTATGGAAGTACATATTACTTGTAGTACAAGTATACGATTTTAAAGAAAAAGATCTTATGCTGCATGTTCTCTTAGTTAGACAGTCTTTTTACCAGCAATGAAAGTTTAGTTAGTGAAAAGTTTCTTCTTAAAGATTTGTCTACTTTTTTGAAACTTAGTTTGATCTGGTGTGATACAAATTCCAAACAGTTGGTAAAATCTATGTGTTACAGAGTACTGAATGTGTACACAGACATGTACAGTGGTATTATACATGCAGTAAAATGTTGCAGTCTGTCAGCATACCACATTGGTCATCACTGTCAAAACAAATCAGAGGTGATGAGTGGTCAGCTTAAGGTCAGCTACAGTGCCTCTGAAATGATTTACGACATGTATCAAGATGGCACTTGTGATCAGACAGTGTGACATTAAGTCAATAAGTGAGTCAACAGTCTGAGGACACAGTGTACATCCAGCAGGTGGAATACCAGAATGGGTATAGCGGACTGTGATAACAAGAGGGGCTGGACAAGGGGACTGGGTACTTCAGCCTGCAATAACCTTTAGAGGTACTGAAGTGGAGAGTGATTTATTGCCATGGCTGGGGTGAACTGATACAGATGTCCTGACTATGTGCAATGATTGAACATGTATTGAAATTTAATGATAGATTATGTGGACTGGGTTGACAGAAGGGACCTTCTGTTATTGTATTCGGTTGTCATTAACTCTGAGGGGTTCCTGACTTTGAATAGAACATAACTGTTTTGGACGATTTGCCTTTTGTGACAAATGGAGGCCAAATTGTGAGACATCATGACAGTGATGGGTTTTTCTGGTGGGTTGTTCAGTAGTAGCCACAGCTGTTTGAGTAATGTCGACATGCTTAATTGCATTCAGCTCATTTGAATTTCTGCATAATTTCATCTGTGTTTTCAAGACAATAAAATGCTGCATTTTATATGCTAGAACTTTCTACAGTGGAACAACAAATTGCAACTCCTTTTAAATGCAGTGGTTGTAATGCTGTCATGACTTTCTTAATAATAGTGACTGCAGTTGTGGATGAGATGAAGAGGTGTCCTCCCTTACCTGCTTAAGGCATATAGTATTCTAAAAAAAAACCAATTTGTCTCAGCTGATCAGACTGTTATCGTCATGCTCGGTGTATCAAAAAATAATGAACTCCTCCTGTCTTTTTTTATTTAACATCAGGTCATACTAACCAAGATAAAAAATGGCCACACAAGTTGAAACCAAGGATGTGGGTGGCTGGGTACCCACTCGTCCTCGTGGTCCTATCGCTGCCATGTACAACAGTCCTGGACCATGCTACTCACTACCCACGCTGGTCGGCCAGCCCAACCATGACTTCCGTAGTGTTCACGTGAAGAAACCCGCGTGGGCCTTTGGCATCAGGCATGGCAAATTTCAGGTAAGTTCCATATTCATATAAACTTTTTCAGAAGAAGGCCCAGTTTTGTATTAATTAATTTTGTGAGGGCCATATTTAGAACATGAATGCGACAACAATACTAAAGTTGTGTCAGATGCATTTTCATGTTGATTTATTGACTGATTGCATTACAACAAAAATGAGATGAAAATCAGAAAGCAGTCCACACATTTTTACTATGTCTTTGTGGCAACAGACTAATCAAGTTTCATAGAATGGCCCCAGAACAGTGAAAGACAGCAGATATTTGGTCAGAGTGCAGTTAGAAATAGAAGAAGAACTTATGCTTCAGCTTTTCCTCCAATCTACATGAAACCAAGAATTAAATCTATTTCCTGCATGATTTGTTAAAGATTTGGCAGTGGGTAAAAGTTTACCTCCCCCACCACCACCACCACAACATCATGATATTTACATAATTTAGTTCTTTTTCTTTCTTTTTGCGTAATTCTTTCATGATCCCATCTTCTGACTCTCCTCACTTTCTCCTTTATCCATGCCTGCTTTATCATAGCTTTCGTTTCTAAAATTTCATCATCTACCTTGTCCTGCTACTACAAAAAAGAGTTTTTTTAAAAAGGAGCGAAATATTTAACCCTTCTAATTTATATTTTAAGGATGATTGCAGTCCAGGTCCCTGCTACCTCCCAACCCGCAAGTATTACCGTGACGGCCCAGATGGAACCCCTCACTACTCCCTTCATGACAGGCACAAGGATTTGACCGCCTTCAAGACACCAGGACCCGGCGCATACAGACCTGAGAGTTCTGGACCCAATTCCTACTACACTCCACCAAAATACAGTTTTGGTCTCCGTCATCGGAACAGGAGGACGGACAGTACGCCAGGTATACCACAAATCGAGTTTTTGTGAGTGTGTATGCCTGTGGTCTTGTTAGTCCCTTTGAGAAAAATTACAAAAGGCATGTTGTCTGGTATTCCTGAAAGAGCCCTGCAGAGCTGCCAAGTCTAACTTTTAAGAACCAGACCAGATATTCTGAATGCAATCGATTGTATACAAAATGACATCTGGATTGCAGAAAGTAATTTTTCCTACAGATTGTTTAGAAGGCATTTTTTTATTAGACTGGTTTCAGTGTTGTCAACAAAAATGCCATGTGTTGACTCACTGACTTTTTTTTTTATCATTCAGCTTCATCATAATTCCTGCAGAAATCTTGTTTTCTAAGCCCATTCCTTGTCTTCACAGGTCCCAATGCTTACAGCCTTCCCAATATGACAGGCAAGACTGTTGAATCTCCTAAGAAGTCTTCTCCCAACTACACTCTTATAGGCCGAACCAAACAGGGTGGATTTGATGAGGATCTGGCCCGAGTAAGACGATTTAGACTTTTTTTTTGTTTTTGTTTTAAGATGAATCAGTGCTTCCAGCGCAAATTTAGAAAAATAGAAAAAAAATGGAATGCCATTATTTTTGACAAATGTCAGATGGAAACAACTCTGACCTATGCCTGTCCTTGAAAGTCTTGAAATAATCATCTTGGGGAAGATCTGTCCAGCCACTGATGTCAGCTGGAGGTTGTTCATTTTTTAAGTGACTGGCACATGTACATAAAGTGGCAAATTTCAGGAAGATACTCTGTTTCTCTGAGTAGCCTATTATTTATCCTGCAGAAAGTACTACTAGAAACTCACGGTGTTATCACAAGATCTTATCATTATCTTTATACTTCATACTGAAGTAAACTTGTCTTCTTCATACTTCTTACAATATTCAGCGAACTGAACTTGAGCGACTTGGTGAAAAAGATTGGTAAATAAATATCCTGTCTTCAGCCTGAAAAGATTCTAATTCTTCTGTGCTTTGTCCGTCTGTCTCTTAGACTCCAGGCCCAGGAGCTTACAACGTAACAGGCCCCAACATCTACAAAAATGCTCCTCCCTGCTACAGTATGACGAGCCGTAATGTCATGCCAGGGGATAGCACACTCAAACCTGGACCAGGCGCCCACAGTCCTGAGAACGTAAGTGTCAAGTACATATTCATTCATTCATTCATTCATTCATTCATACTCATTCAGTTTTATCCTAGCTATGACTCTTTGGTGAGCAGTATAGTATTAATTTTTTAAATATTAGTTTTTGAAATTTAATTTTTTTCTGGGAGAGCGTGGGAGGGTGAGGGTGGAATATATATGTGTGTGTAGGCCTACATGAATAATAAGGCACACTATAGCCTGCACAGAATAGCCAGAGTCCAAGAGAATGTCTAAAGTGCTGACAAACAGGATGAGCTGTAATGGAGGGTTGCTGTCCATTTGCCAATCAGAATATGTAAATGAAAATGTATCAGCTTCTCCATTTTGTCCACCAATTTTGCTGGACTTTGGGCTTGACCCCTGCCTCTAACCATTAGCGTAGGCTTTTGGGAGAGCCCCAGAATATTGCCATTTAATCATACATAAGCCTGAATTGTACATCTGACTCTTTGACTTTTGCTATGATGCTTGTCATGGTTACTTCTTTGTTTCTCTGCTTCAGAAATTGTACACAGTGTACACATTCTTTAATGATGAAACTATTTTCTTGATATCTGCAGCAGGTTAAATGGATAATGTGAGATGTATCAAAGTAATCCAGAAATAAAATGATCTGTAACACTGCCAATAATATTATTAATTTGCCAGTATGTTTTTGACATTTGCTAAAGTTTCATGTGCTGCTTGTGTTTAGTACAGTGCCATGAGCAAAACTGCAATTTTCTAATTCTCCAAGCATCCCTCACCTCATCCATTCCATCTTATCATCATTACAGACAATGATTTTTGTGGGGAAAAGCATTATTGAAATGCGCTGATGTATAGTTTTAGGATCTTAACACGTCTTTGTCTTGCAGATCATAAGCCAGAGATGCCTGTGAAGTTTGGAGACATTTAGGAAGGATTTGTTCTAACATGAATAATGTATCATATGACATAATACAGCTGAGATCTTTGAGAATTACAATGACTGACAGCCAGTTTGAAGATTGTTAGTCACAAGGATATGCCACAGAACAGGGTTCGTTGCTGACATATGCAAGTGCACAACATGAAGACTTAATTCATAGCAGAATGTTGCAACATAAATAATATTATTCAATGTTTATTTTCAGGTGTATATGACAAAGAAGTCAGCCCCAAAATTCACAATGGGTATCCGTCATTCTCAATACCTGGCCCCCATGCTCGACTCTGGCGTTGATGACTGAAGCACAGCCCAGGACTAAAGATGTTAATATTCCTGAGGATGAGATTTCCAGCTAATCCAAAGACTTATGACATCAGAAGTTTTCATTTGGAATATTTTCCAGTCATCTTAAGATACATTCACTATTCTTTAAGAAGATACAATCTGTGAAATACTTTATGCACAAGAAGATAGAAAAGACAAAGACATCTCTTTTGCCAGATAATGATGGAATCAGAATTACAGGCTATTGAATATAAGGATAACAAGATCATTTTTGATACATCTTTCACAGAATAAGAGTTCTGTCTACTCTCCTCATCTTTCACTCATTTCAGTTTTGTATCTAAGATACAGTAGTTTCTGGCTAACATCCTAGGGAGACGAAAAAGCAAGATCTTAGCTGGAGTGAGATCTTTATCAGGGCTTGTTAGATCGGGGTCTTGGGGAAAAACAGTGGTTGCACCTGTGATAGGACAAGGGTTGTTTTATCCAGAAAGACTTGCTTTCACAGATAGCTTTAGGATCTTAGGTGGAAACTACTGTATTACATTTTTAAAATAATGATTTGTCATCCAGCCATGATACACTCAGTATTATGTAATTATTATTAAAAAAAGCCACCAACAAGCGGAGAATAAACATCTTTGAAGTGAACCTAATTACATTTGGAAAAGGTTTTTAGGAAGTGTACTGAAGGAAGGGAAAGAAGCATAAAAGCTATATTGGCATACAAATTATAGATGTAATCTTGAAGCATGCATCACGATTATATCTTCAGTTCAGCATGAAGAAAGACAATAATTTGAAAGATCATATTTAACATACAGTAAAATTAACTAGGAATGCATAAAATGATTGTCACTTCATCCCCGTCACGTTTTTTTTCCATTTAGTACCTGATGCAAACAGTTATTGTGTATTGAGTATATTCATGCTTCATAACTCCACACGAACTAGTATTACACAACCTGTTCATTGATTTTTTTTACAAATTCTGTACTTCTTAATTCTTTTGAAGCTAACACCAGAATATGTTGAAACAATATTGTGTGTATAGAACTCTATCTATTGTTTTGAATATATGTGTTTGCAAAATTATGGTGTTACAATTATAAAAAGAAATCGCCATTTCAACTCAGTATTTTATGTAAAACTATCTCTAGCAGTGACCAGTATTTCTGCACTTATTGTTGTGCTCTCTAAATGATTATTCTCAAATATTCGCAAAATAATTATGTTTTCATGTTAGATCACTCATTTTTTGTGAAAATTAAAGTTTTGTTTAAGCACACAGTGTAGTAATGGTCATGGCTGCAGGTTGGCCTTAGTTACTAGTTGGCTACCTCATCGTTTCTTGCCTGGCCTACATCAGCATTAGTATCCAGTATCAGAATTTTGCAGCTCGCTCTGAGTATCAAATCTCCTCAATGGCTTTTACAGCTTTTACATTAGAAAAAAAAAATTAAATGGAATAGCTCTTGATGTATAACTGCTTACTATGTTCTTGTGAATACTTTGCAACCCAATATGCAATTCACCACTGCTGATATACATACGTGTCTTTGATGTTATTTGCAACTTTGCAGGACAGAATAACTGCAGTTCATTTAGAGGACAGTATGGATAATATAACTGCAGCCCTTTTCCTTCCAGGTGCAAGTTTCATCACAGTAGGGATATTTTTATGCACTTAACTTACCAACGAAACTCGGAATATGGATAAAAAAACCCAAATTCTTATTGGTGTCAGGATGAATATATATGATGTAACGTTTTGATGTTTCGTTTCTCATTAGAATCACAGAAGGGTATTGCATAAGAAAGGAACTAATGTACTTATCAAACACCAGGACTTGTGATTCATGAGAGTGTTACATGATGTATTATTTTCCTCCAGTGTTCCTGCCAAATCTATTTGATGTAACTGCTTTATGTGTATGGAATAAGTGAAGCCTAGGATGAGCCAGTGTCCATATAATATATTAGATCATTTCAGCAGTATCCATTTGAGAAATGTACAATTCCAGCTGCATTAGATTATACATTCTACGCATTTTAGAGTCGTGTATTGACTTTTTTCTTTACTTCCAAATGCCCTACACAATTCAGATGACAATTTATATGATGTGTAAACATCCGTCATTAAGGTTTCATTTGTTGTGAGCAGTGTCATTATTAATTTTCAGGTGTCTTTCTGTTTCAAACCAGAATGTGATGTGTATTTTAGTGCTGCAGTATAATGTTTACTTTTGGACTTCCACATGTTAGACCCATCTATTGATGCAGGTAATTACCTTGCTTCATTACATCCAAGTCATGTATGAACAGATGTGTTTTGGTTTTTATTTTTCAAGAAAAACAAATAGTCAAAATGCTGAAAAAAACTTTCCACTTTAACATTTTGACTTCAAATTTTAATGTCAGTTTAAGAATGCTGGTAAAAACTAACTGATAAAGAAGTAAATTCTGGACTGTTATTGTATGGTCTGTGTAAGGTCAAATTCAATGGATATTTGTTTTTTTTTGGAGATATTGTTAAACTATTTAGTTGGCTGTAATGAGATTATCCGAAATTCAAAACATACAGCCATGTAGTCTATGTTTCTTTTTTTGTCTTTTTTTTCAGCAGGTGTTATAAAACATCAACAAGATAATGTAAGAAGCAAGTGTGATTACCTGTATACTTTGATGATTTGATTTCTGTTTGCCAGCTTCTAACTTTGTCTGCTCATGCTTACTGCACATAACAGAAAGGCATTGCTTTTCTTTCTGGTAGACAGGAAGGTGTAAGGCCTTTTTGCTAAATGCAGTTTAAGTCATAGCAGAGGCACCACAAATGATATATGTACCTACTGATGTAATAACATTACAGCTGATGGTGATTTTGTTTTTTTAGCACAAAAGCTCAACGTGATAATGTCAAAGTATTCACCTTTATCTGTGATAAACAGTACAGAGAAAGTATAACATTATTTTTCTTCATTTCATGTCCTTTTTTTCCTTATAAGAGAGTTACTTGTAGTCATAACTCTTTGGGGGAAAAATATTGCGTAATTTACACTAGCAAAAGAAGAGTATCAAAATTTAGAAAATTATTAATGAAAATAATTATGTTGTTACTAATCCAGACAGCACATGGTTCATTTCAATATTTTTCCTGGCATTTGATGTATTGTATCATGTCTTGTGTGGAAAATCAATAAATTGTCTAGATCCCATCTAATCTTGACTTTTGATAAAGTGCTCTTGTATTTTGTCTTTAGAGGCTTTTAACTATGTCTCAGTTACTAAAACTTTATGTTCGTTACCTCTGTTTAAACCTGACCAGTTCATCAAGTACTCAAATAGTTCTTAAGTACTTAAACAAGTTCTTATGTCAGCAGTTTTACATTACTTCATAATGGGCAATAGTGGTTAAGAACCTACAATTGTAATCCTAAATAAATAATATTCGTGTATTTTTGTACTTGATATCAACAGGCAACTAATTCCAGTACAACAAAAACTATCAATGAAGATTTGATTGAATCAGCTTGTTGGAAATAAGGGGAACAAACCATGGGTCTATGCTTGTTGCAGTGTGCATGTCTGTATTCACCCCGTTTAAAATCTGGAAAGCTGATTATTCCTTTAAGGACATGTTTTACAGGGTGAATGATTAGAATTTATGTTTTAGATAATCTCGAATGGCTGACTTCATTGGGTAGAGTCAATTTCCAATGCAGTACCCTTTTTCCTGTATCTTTAATCCTGCTCAAAAAGCATTATGCTATCAGAGCCAATGGCAGAAATCCTTTTCAGACCTAAATGAAAGAGCAATTGAAACTTTTAAGGTAGAACTATTGGCAGAATTTGAATCAAAACCTTTAAAATGATGAATTTGTGATTATTTCATTTTTTCTAAGTATAACCATTTCTTGAGCTAATTCCACCAACAGTTTATGAAATATCACTTAGATTTATTAGTAATTAGCTAATAAGTGCACCTAATTTATGACATGTGAAGGTAAAAAATTTATGTTTTGGTAGTTTTCTCAAGAGTGATTTTTGCGAAGAGTTGGCTAACTCTCATGCAGGATTTCTCAAAAACTATTGGAGCAATTCTTTAGAAATTTGGCATGTACATTCTGTATATAATTATGCAGGGTTGGTACTCAAACAAAGTAATTCCCTCCCATACTTCAAGAATTAAGACCTCCATGCATATTCAATGAGGTTGAAATTTTTTCGCCGTGGGCAAAGTCAAATTTCAAATATTTGTAAAAAGTTTATTTTTTGGAATATATTAATAATTCTTCTAGGGGCCCTGCAGCAACATAAAAGTAAAATGTCTGTGAAATTTCAAAGTAATTGATCAGTATTTGAGGTCACAGGCCTGCATGAAAATTCATTGATATTTTAAGTATTCCGGTAGCCATCTTGAATGCCTAATTTGCATAATTTATGCAAAAAATTACATCAATAAAAGTTTCATTCCATATTGATGGCACATGCGAAGCTATAAGAGAATCAATCAATAAATAGTGATTTTAGCACCCTAGCCACTAGTTCTACCTTAAGGCCGGAAGTCAGTAATACATTTGTTTTTGGTCTTCATTTATGGTGAAAGGAACATTGCTTTGTAATATGTTATAATTAATTTTCTTAATATGTGGGCAATTACAAACAATAACATGTTTATGGTAGCGGAAAACATGCACGTAGACACAACTGGACCAGTTCTTCTAGATACATGATAAAATTTTAAGAGATTGGTTTAATCAAACGTCTTTAATGTACCACACGTTTTGCTTAGAAACCCCATCTCTCTGAGTTTGTAAATAATAACCAGAATCAGGAACGCCAGACAATCATTGGAAGCTGTACTGAAAAACCACTCGTTAATGGAGATGTGAATACGCACTGCTAACAAAATAATTTCACATCTCAGACATAGCACATGTGCTCTTTCATTGGAGGTTCCAATTAACATGCTCAGTGTGCAAAATAGAAAACAAGAAATAAATCACTTTGCATAACCATTTTGTGTGTTAATATATAGATACCATCTCTGTGCTGTGTGTTCGTTCCGAGAGCTGCCTGGGTACGTAATGCGCGCTTCAAAATTACAATCATGTAAACGATTTTCATTTTTGTAGCATTGTACATGTTTTGATTCGGACTACAGTGTGATAGTAATTTTCTAAATGTAAGCGCGACTGCACTGCGATTATCTCAAAATGATTCACGTCAGTCAACTCAGTCGCCATGAATTAATTATAAACAATGTCGCCTAAAAGGGAGAAAATATGCGTTTTGTCTCATAAAAAAATATTGATTAGAGGCATTGATATCCAAAACTGACTTCTTGGCGTCACATTTTGGTTACAGGTTTATTAATTACGGAAAAGTCTCATTAATTACGTTCATATTTGTGACGCTTCTATTTCCAGTTTATATATTTTACTGTAGCACGTTGTCAAGTGCCGTTGACTGACATACAAACAGTCTGGGCCAAGGTGCGACCTGCATACTCAGTTTAAACCAAAATCTTCCCGGGCTGCGGAATAAGGGAAAGACGGAGTGGCAGCCGAATGGCACCGGGAATGGGCGAACGGGATTAGAGGGTAGTAACTAGGATCAAGGGATTAAGGATTAACAATTAGAAACGCAAACTTCCTTTGCAGTCGCACGGCCATTGTGAAGCGGTGGCGAGAACACACCATTCTTTTCCTTAAGGTGAGTGCGATTTTGTGTTTTGTGACTCAAGAAATGAAAATGAATTTACATCAAGCATCTCTGAGACTGTGATTCCCGTGTGTGTGGCTTCATTAAATTCTTTTTACTGAAGAAAAATTCATAAAACCTCGCCAGGAATACAAAACTGTGGCATCAGAAACTACCACCATAGAGATCTGTGTCGGTTCATAGAGTGTGGTTGCTTCACACAGTCACATTGACGATATCACTGGAAAGTTTGCATCTTATTACGTGGACATTAACTAAAACTACTTCATTCTTAGCCCCATGATATCTTTTGTCCTTCACTCTAGATTAATATCTGAATGCATCGTTTATTAAAGTCTAAATTCTGAACAAGTTTTGACAACTGTTTAGGAATAATTCCAACTAACATTCACACCTGATGCTGCTCTCTCGACGAACATGAGGATTAGGGACTCCCCTCCATGGGCGTTTGGGTTTGGGTTGTATTAGTAGGCATACATTCCAATTAGGAGAGATATGAGCACTTTGAGTTTCATTCGGGACTCCTTTCACCATTTTTTTTTCTGGTTGATATCCAATTTTCAAATGATAGAGAGGGTAGATGAGAGATTTAAAGAATAAAATTGTCTTCTGTCTCAGGTTATTAATTCTTTTTTTAACCTTTCCATTATTCTGCTGGATACTAATCTGACTCTTATAATGTTACTATTCATAATGGTGTCCACCTCTGTCTACATCTCTGTGAACTTTTCAGTGTATCTGTCTGTTTGTTTTCCTGCTTGCATGATATCTCAGGTTGTCTCGAAATCAGAGATTCCTCTAAATCATTTCTTAATTTTGCACTTAATGATAAAGAAGATTTGTTAGTCTATCGGCTTCTGTCTATCCGTGTTCCCCCCTCCCTCCTTTCTCCTCCCTCTCTTTCGCTTTTTCTTGCCATCCTTCAGGCATTATTTACATTCATATTTCATTTGAAATAATCATTCAAATGGTTATACTATATGAAAAACGGCACATGGGGATGTTGTTGCTATGGATCTATGGACCAGATAAACAAACAATTCTCGATGAAAAAGAGATCAGACAATGAAGGTATTTTCATAAACTTTTAGCACCACGCTGTGACATATTACCGTCAACCTTTCATGATCTCAAGAGGACGACTTATCATTATCCTGCGAAAATACATATATACACACACACTAAACGAAGTAGATGAGTTATTGAAAAGCACCTTTCTTTGATAGCTGTTACTGTTAGTCACAGATTCGTGGATAAGCAACACTTTCATCTTCCATAGCAACAGGGCGCATATTTGTTATTGTGGACTCCCCTTTTTTTTATACTATGCAAGACGCATGTCTTTTGTTCTAACAAAGTTTTCTTCCCTAGCTGGTTATTCAAATTTACTGTAGTCACTGTCTACAAACATGATGAGACCGAAGTTATGTTGTCGTCTTTACTATATAATCTGTGCTGATTGGTGATAGGTTCGGTCCTCCGGAGCAGGGGTGATCTGATTAAACACTGTATAACTGTTTGATAAGGAATCTGAATAAAATTAATAAAAGTGTCCGCGGCTTACATTACTTGTTCAGATAATTCAATCGGAACAATGCTCGGACAGTAGCCAAAAAGTTAAGGCGCTATGTCTGGTCATGCGCTGCCCCTGCTTTCCCTCTCTTATTCAAATTTCTTTTATATTTTATACATTCATTTTATGGAATGCGATTTAAACTTGACAGTTTCATATGCAGGTTGTATTTTCCTGCTTAATTATTGACCTATTCATCAACAATCAGGTCCTAGGTAGACATCTCACCTGAGGGTAGAGGCAGAGCCTACCAACCTCCTCCAGTCATGGTGTACGAGTATACCAAACCCCGGGCGCCCATCGCCGCCATGTACTCCTCGCCTGGGCCCGCCTATGGGCTGCCCAACCTGGTGGGGGACAAGATACATGACCCTAGGAGTGTCCACAACAAGTACCCAGCTTACTCCTTCGGTGTCAGACACGGCAAGTTCAAGGATGACTGCAGCCCAGGACCCTGCTACTACCCCAACCCTAAAGTAAGCTAAACATGGTTGGAATACTCTTATGATGTGGATAGGTAACTAGTTAACTAATAGCAGGCCGGCTGACTGACTGATAGATTGACTGACTGACTGACTGACTGACTGGCAGATTGACTGACTGACTGACTGATCGCCTGTCTGCCTGCCTGCCTGCCTGCCTGCCTGACTGACTGATCGCCTGCCTGCCTGCCTGCCTGCCTGCCTGCCTGCCTGCCTGCCTGCCTGCCTGACTGACTGACTGACTGACTGACTGACTGACTGATTGGTTGGCTGGCTGGCTGGCTGGTTGGCTAGCTGGTTGGTTGGTTGGCTGGCTAGCTGGCCTCTAACCATCCAGTCTTGACCACTTCATTGTGTGTTACATATTCCAGGGTTTGGTATTGTGTTGTATTGTGAAATGATTGTGAGCAGTCGAGAAGTGTGTTTGGGTCACGGGTGAACGCTAGGTTCGCACGTGGAAGTTAGGGACCGATTCAGGCAGTAGGTATTTAAGAATTAAATTGCTGTGAAGTTAGCGTCCCCGTGGTGTAGTGGTAACACGCTCTGACTTGCAAGCTGAGAGACCCTGGTTCGATCCCCGGCAGGGACAAAAATTTATAGAGTAGGTTTTTTCGGCCCTTCTTCTCAAAATTGATCATTCAAAGTAAATTGGTAAAATCCCTGGTGACACACTTCCTTAAAATAATATACAACATCTGAAAAATTATCAGACTAAGCTCACCTTCCTCCCCCTTAAATATAAGAGAAAGAATACCAACTGTATTGCCTTTCCACCCGGTTACATTTGGCGACGTCGGCAGGATGTCTCATTAGGGCCTTGGGGATGCAGTAACGAGAGTAGAGGGTTCTGTAACCCATAGGCAGAGACATAAGACAAAGTGGGAGGTAGTATTATAAGAACTGAGATAAACATTATAAGAATGGCCCCAGATTCATTGTGGACAGTATGCCGATGGAGTAGAGATATCATATAAGAATGACCTCATACTTATCGAGAGCTGTAAGTTGTCATGAGGACATGACATGGATAAGCAGGGGGGAGTGTGAGCAGTCGGGAAGTGTGCTTGGGTCACGGGTGAACACTAGGTTCGCACGTGGAAGTTAGGGACCGATTCAGGCAGTAGGTATTTAAGAATTTAATTGCTGTGAAGTTAGCGTCCCTGTAGTATAGGGGTAACACGTTCAGACTTGCAAGCTGAGAGACCCTGGTTCGATCCCCGGCAGGGACAGAAATTTTCTAGAGTAGGTTTTTTCGGCCCTTCTCAAAATTGATCATTCACAGTAATGTGGTAAAATCCCTGGTGACACACTTCCTTAAAATAATATGTAACATCTGAAAAAATTATCAGACTAAGCTCACCTTTCTCCCCCTTAAAATATAAGAAAAAGAATACTATACACTATATTGCCTTTCCATCCGGTTACATGATGTTGGCCTATGGACTAATAAACCTTTTGAACTTGAACTTTGTATTGCTGATTTTGCCGGAAGCCTCAAACACAAATCTACAAATGGTGGTCTGAAGTTTGTTCCATCACATATTGTGCAATGAAGTACCAGTTTAACCAGTCTCTTTACATGTATCACAAAGACCCTTTTTCTTAAAAATGGGAATTGGAAATAAAAAGCCATCGGGGTGCTTTTCTAGATGTTTTTTTTTTCCTTTTTCTGAAGACTTCAGTGTGTCAGTAAGGCCTGAACTATGTGAAATAGAAGATGACAATAGAAGGTTTTAAATTGATCAAATCCCATGAAGCTCATTAGTGTGTAGTTAGGTCATCAAATCTCCCTTCCAATAGTGAAAGATGCTTCAGCTAATTAAAGCCAACGTAACGGACCATATGGGTAAGTCATATTCCCCTGACAAGTTTTAAAAAATGGGAAAGTGGAAAAGGGAAGTAATGATTGCTAATGCGATACCCGGATGACCGTGCATGCAAACTAAGGGTGGTCCATAGAAGTGCTGTTGAGACAATCACGAGCGAAGCTTAATAACATCATTTAACTCTTTTCGGAGTTAAAACAATGAAGTAAAGAGTACTCACATCCATGTTCCATCATTCGTCACTAAATTACTAACAGTTCATCATTCATGTCATCATCCTCCTTCATATTGTAGGTGTACCGTGACGGCCAAGACGGGACCCCTCACTACTCTCTGTACGCCCGACAAAATGATGCCTCCTCCTTCAAGACCCCTGGTCCCGGTTCCTACAGCCCCGAGCACGTGGGGCCGACGGCACACTACCGCCACCCCGCCTACAGCTTCGGCACCCGCCATCGTCACCGCCGCACCGACAACATCCCAGGTTGGTATTATGGTCTCCACTCTCAGGCACAATAATGCCATCTATATGGAATGTAAATTTGTTCCAGATTTTCCATCACTGGCAAATACAAAGGCGTTATTCTGTAAATACAAAGACGTTATTCTGTATATACAAAGACGTTATTCTGTAAATACAAAGACGTTATTCTGTAAATACAAAGACGTTACTCTGTATATACAAAGACGTTAGTCTGTAAATACAAAGACGTTATTCTGTAAATACAAAGACGTCACCAGATAATCCTCGTGTTCGTAATCAAGTTTTTTATCCTTCCAAGAGTTTTCAAACTAATCCGCTCTCCTCAGTTACAGCTCAGCTCCTCTATAGTATGAGAGAAAATAAAAACATATTCTACCAAGTTTTATTCAGTCATGTTTAAGTAACAAATGAATGTAATTTAAAACCTGTTGCAGATGAAACGGACGGCAATTATGAGGAATGGACTGTGTAATAATGCTATGCACTAAAACTCTGATAAAACACGCACCCTTGGAACCAAGATTTTGAGGGTGTTATCAAAAGTTTTGTGATATCCAAAGCGCTTTTTATAAGGAACGAAAGAAGTGGGATTTTCGAATGGGAGTGGGCGAAGCAGGGGAGTTGAATTAACAGAATTCCACTGCACTTTTAACGCATTTACTCATCTGGCAGGACAAGTGCAATGGAAGTGAATCTTTCAAATCGCAATAGTCAGTGGGTTCTGGATTTATTTCGATTGTTTCTCAGGAGCTGTGTTCGTTTTTATCCTGGTAGTGGAAGCAAGAGAGGTGTGTCAGTCAATAAGCAAATATTTCAGATTCCAGCAGTCGGTCAGATAGATTGCAGCATTGCACCAAAGAAAGTAGTAGAGTAAAGGACACGAAGGTTCCTTATCTCTAGACCCCACAGAAATAAGCCTCAGGCTCTGAATTGGATAATGCTGCGTAAGGATCCATCTGCACCGTAAAAGCAAGTCTGTGTCCACTCTGTGAGTGTTGAAGGGAGCGAACCCCGTGCCACATCCTGCAAGAGTACCCAGACTTGGGGATTTACAGTGAGAAAGTCTGATAAGCAGAGACCATTTTTCAAAATCTAAGTTGTGGAGTCTGGCGGCCGATCTGTGAAGACCTATTGAGCTGAGTTCTCGGAGCAAACATGCAGCACCAACATCTCCTTCTGACATGGAGGAAAAAAAAATCAGATTCATCGACATTTAGCACTTTGATTTTACTTGTCTAATATAGACTTAATCTATTTTTATTATTTCGTGATATATTTATTCCCTTACTTAATACTATCGGTTGTTTTTGTCATATTTCCAGCGCCCAACTGTTACACACTGCCGGGAATGGTTGGCAGTACAGTGCAAAGTGGCAAGCCCCAGGCTCCCTGCTATACCTTACGCAGTCGCCAGAACGTGGGCAACTTTGCAGAGGATCTGGCTAGGGTAAACTTTATACGTTTTCTTTGTCTATATCATTATAATAGTGTGTCTTCTGGTCTAGGTCGAATGTATCGAGGGGAAATCCCGTGAAAATAATTCATTCCTTGAGAGTGTCCAGCAGTAGCGATGCTTGGTCTGAAATTTTTGACGGGGCTCAACTGACTGTTTCCTACAGAACCTTTGGGGTTTTTTTTTTATTTTACCTGTTCCTCCTCCC
>JAWQUT010000284.1:336554-353116 GCA_033807755.1 Ellobium chinense
TTTTAGTGTAAGGAATTAACATACTCATCTTCGAGTCCTGAAGGGATTATAAAGATGTTCTGGCACTAGATGACTTTCGGCCTTAATAAGACTGATTGTTCACAGCGGTTTCACAAACGAATGCAAATGCCAATGACACTTTCCAGATAATTTCTAGCCTAAGTTTCCAGCTATAGGTTCCTTATATTTCCTCCTGAATGTCTTGGACAATCACTATGAAAGTTTGATGTTTTGTTGTACATCCTGCAGGCGCCTGGGCCCGGCACATACAACACCACCGAACCCAGCATCTACAAGGACAAGGCGCCGCTGTACAGCATGACCAGCAGGAACATGATGCCAGGAGACACCACACAGAAGCCAGGACCCGGGGCACACATGCCAGAGATTGTGAGTACTCACTTCACCGACTCTTTATTTGCACGCATTTCCGACTCACTCACGTCATATTGGGGTTCTGTATTTGACATCTCCTGCATCACTCCAAACTACTGAATTATGCTTTACTGTGATGCACGTCCTTTCCTGCACGCATTACCGACTCACTCACATTATTCTGAGGTCCTCGCGTCGTTGTTTGAAATCTCTGCACCATCACTGAACTACCCTTTACTATGACGTACGTCCCTTCCCTCACGCACTTCCGAGTAGATCAAAATATGATCCTGGGATCCTAGCATCATTTCTATTACTCGTCATCTCCTGCGCTACTTTGGCCTATTGAATTAGGCTACCCTTCACTTTGTCGAGCTGTCACCAGTTTCACCAATCTAGGAAATCTCTGATATCACCACCATTACCACTAGTAATTCATCACCACCATTACCACTACTAATTCATCACCACCGCCATTAACTGTAGCATTGCAAACACTAACACTACTAAAAACAATACCACCATCAACACTAACATCATCATCATCACTACCACTACCATCACCTCTTCCATCAACACCCCTATAATACCACCACTATTCATATACATCCACACCATTCCTCATTCGGGTCAAACATTGCCAGCAAAATATGTCAGTAGTAAAATATAAACGCAAAAACAGGAACAGACTTTTCATCAAGCAGCAATAAAGAAGAGTTTTTATTTTCAAGATGCGATCTCGTACGGAACGTAATGGCAGAAATAGGCATGCGCATGTGGCATTTCCACACTTTAATAATACTGGGCCATACCAACTAGAATCAGAAATGAATTTCACATCTAATTATGAACTAGAATCTGGTGTGAATTTCACCTCTAGTTCGTTATATGCAATATGACCACAACACCAGGAAATGCCACTTTGCACATGCATTTCCTTGCCGAAACGGTCCTTAAAAGATCCGGACATGAAAATCAAAGCTCTCTAAAACATCATTCCACTGTGAATATTTGAAGATGAATCCGAGCATATACGGTAGGATCTAGCGAACTCGATTTCCAAGAAAACAATCCATAATTTTGAGATCTCATGAGTGAATTTCGATGCTGAGATCTGGAGACTATGGACTGGTTCATTGTAAGGAATATATAGGGTTTTAAGTACATGAGCTTCGAGATCGTGAGGTCCTGCCGTGTAACCAATCACTGCACACTACTAATTTGTAGTGTTCTATGTTCTAACCCCTACTAACCTCACATTTGCTGTTTGCGTGTCTCCGCACAGGGATGTGTTATTAATTCTGTCCCGTGCTACTCATTTGGAATCAAACACACGCCCTACTCCACGCCTCTCATTGTGGATCTACCAGAGATCGAATGTGGCCGATGTGACTGACAATTCTAACTTGGTTATTGCACATCAATCTGGCCGTTGTGGAACACATTTCCGGCCTGAGCAAGCAATGTGTGAGAGATTTGGTACTGACTATACTATCAAAATAATAACATGTAATGTAGTCCTCCAATGTATTGTGCATTCGAAAAAGCTTTCTATCAGTAATTACGGAATAAACTCTTAAAGATATTCATATTGAGCCCATTATTACATTATTATCATGTTGGAACTTCTAAACTGTTATGGAAAAAAACTGTAGTTTCTTATAGAAGGTTTTTGTAGGTTGCATGTTCCTTTTAAGGGGGGTTTCCCAGCCTTTGCCACCTTTTGATTTGTTTTAGCATTTTTCTAGAATTAGACGTGTGTGTTTGAAGGACTATAGATCAGAATCTTAAGATACGAAAACCTTCATTTCGAGGGCGAGTGTCAGTGCGTCACTTCATCATGCCATATTGTGAAAGGTTTTATGAAAGATGAAATGTTATGAAAGGGGTCGAATTTTGTTTAAACATTTGCTTGGCTAAAAGATATTGTACTGAAAAGGGTGGGGAAAATGAGCTTGCAATCGGGATCTGAATCAGTGGCCAAGATATCAGTTAATAAAATTGAAGATTGCCGTATTTCTATCCAAGAGAGCCATTTAAGAGCCACTCAGAACTGATGTGGAGACAGTGTGGATGTACGGATCATGTAATCCAAATTACCACAATTTGACTGCAGAAGGAAGCTCATAATATGATACCAGGACCTCACAGAAGAATGTCAAACTGTGCACTATATTTTTTTTCAGCACCATTTACCTTTGAAATTCGCCTTTTTCCTAATTTTTGCGGCTCTAAACATACAACGGAACAGTATTTGTTATCGAGAGCTATCTATCTTGTATTTTCAGGTCACATACAACAAATTGAAGGCGCCTGAGTACTCCTTCGGTATTCGCCACAGTCAGTACCTCGCTCCTCTTATCGTGGATCCACAAGCGGAATAATCGGAATCGTCCATGCTTCTTGTTTCAACATCACAGCCTCGTTCTCAGACTGTTTATCTTGGCTCTTCCGGGCATCATTTTCTCCATCTGCCGGTCAAGAAGTTGCCTTTCATGGACATTGCTACGTATTAATGGAGTGTGAAAAAAAAAGAACACTGTGAATTCGAAGGGCAGAATATATTTGATGATGGATGCAGAAGCATTCTTCCAGCAAAGGCAACATCACATCATTCAAGAACAGCTATAGATCTACAAGAGTTTTGATCGAGCCAGTGATCAGATAACGAAGCTTCAGTGTAAGAACACCGGGAAAAGAGTTTAAAATGAGAAATAATTATTGATGTTGAAAAAAAAAAGTAGAAGAAATAAATGTGGAATAAACTCTGCTAGTGAAATAGAAGTACATCTGGCCTCTGCTAATACAAACCACCTTCGTAATTTGTTCTTTTATGTTTTTTATTGTTTATTTTGTGATAACATTGACTGTTTATTTTGTATTCTTCATCTCACACTAAAGTAGATCAATTTATGGCAGTTTAGGGATCCTTAACTCCAAGCTGTCGTTATCACAGATAGAAATGAGTAGCTTTGAGTTCCCCTGTGCCACCATATATTGGCCTCACCCTCTCTATCCCTGTCCACTGTCCATGCTATACATCACCCATCACCTTCTCCCAACCCCAACTTTAGCCCTCATATGTCATAATAATGGAAACTTTCAAATGTTCATTCGACTGGCATTCCTTGTGAATCGCCGTCATCCTACCATTTATAAATGTCTTAGATGTAATACACTTCTGCAGCATATCCTGCACACAATTAGAATTTTAATACATAATTTATTGTTAAAGTTCTGTAAACTCATCTCGTTTACTTTGTTCTGTTTCTTATTGTTTGTTAAATTTTCTTTCGCTTGGGTGATATATTTTTGATGTCTGCAAACTTAAAATTGTGAAAGTGGATTTCATAAGATGAGTATATCGTATTTTCCAAACATTTCTGATTCAGAATTCCTGTAGAAAATATTAGAACTTTGACAGTTACATTTTCTACAGATTTTATGAAATCCACTTGAGCTAACTTCAGATGTTATTTATGAGCTCTTGAGAAATTGTCTTATTTAGAGAGAGACGTGAAAGTAATACTTTCTTTAGTAATGTACATAGAGATTTAATTCGTTTGTTTGTTTACTGTCATTGAGAGAAAATCCCACATAGAAGTATAGACTATCTGTGAAAGTGTGCTCAATGGAAGACGTAGATGCAGGTTTCAAAATTCTAATTACCAGATTAGGTGTGAAAATAGATTGGAATGAAAATGTCAAAAATATTCAAAATGGCAAATATTTAACGTGTACTCGGACTTTAAGGTAAGTTTAGAGAATTTTAAGCTCTAGAAATCTAAACAGTTTTATTATGCCTAGACCTTGTATGAAACATAATCACCAGTTATAAATAAACTTACTATTTGTCATAACTTCCAGTCTTTAAGTTTAAAATCTCGGCACATCAAGCTGGTAAATGGGGCTGGTGGTGGTGTTGGTGGTCGAGAGGTGTGGAACCCACATCCAAACTCTCCATTTCAAACTTAGTGCCAGATTTAGCACCATTTTCCATTCTTGGAAAGAAAAGACACACGCAAAAGAATCTAGATGCACTGTATATTTGCTGTAAACGTGTTTCTTTCATCCACATTCATAACAGATAGTTTTATGTCCAAATGCTAACAAGAAGATAGAAAGTTATTGCTTAGTCAAGCAATTTCATAATACGTTGCACCTTTTTGTAAACATGTGATTACCGTACTGAATTTAATGAATGAACACAAGTTGTCCGTGCGGTTTCAAGATCTCATGACGGCTGCAACGGTAATTTTTACAGACTGAGCGCTGGTATAAGCCATGCCTTTTCGGCAGACCTGATGTCACAAGGAAATGGAGTTGTGCCATTTCGCCGGCTCCACTGAATATTGCGTCTTTTAGCTTGGCATAAAACATCATATTTCTTGCTTTCATGATGCAATGCCTAATTGATAATCGGTGATTGCCTACTATGCTTTGTTTGCTTTTCGCGCAATGCCAGTTTGTATGTAAACGTAATCTTTTAAATGCTGATATCTCTGGGTTTACACTAACTGACATGCTGTGGTTGCACGGAGTAAATTTCGATTATCCAGTGACTTTTATATGGAAAATGCTCATCTCTTTAAAAGTGTTACCATTAAGCAATAGACGAATAAGCGGAGTCGACACATACTCTATTTTTGCAGACCACACCCCACTGCACTGTCTTCAGTCAGTCCAGTGCACGAGCTATGTTAATCCAGAGCCGGAAATATGTGTATGGTAGAGATGTGTGCAAATATAAGTCAGAGTCCTCATCCCGCCCCCAAGTAGCAGTCTCCACTCCCGTCCCAATTACAGTCACCAAAAGAGTAAACACACAAGTACAATACACGTACATAATTCATTATAAACTGAAGAGAATTCCGATGACATTTATTTTGACGCTTTTAATTGACAACACTGAAGACATGAGAGGATAAATATAAAATAAATATACTGATAAGAAGAAAGTACATCTACACTTTGCCTTGATCTCGACCAAATTTTGAAAGTGTCATGGGTGATGAAACTCAGCAGGGGTAGGGAATTAAGGGAGGGTACGAAATCTGCCATTCAATTTGACAGATTCGACATCTCTGAGGATTTTTAGACTAGGTCACCTTGCCATTCACCTACCGTAAAAATGTGACTGTCGAATCTGTGTTTAGATACTACTTTCCTATGACGACCAAAATTCCAGGATGGTCGCATATATATTTTTTTTCATTAAATATTTGGCTTTCATATTATCACCACCTGTGTAACGCCACTTCGACTACCCTCAAGCATTCAATACTTTACGGAAAAAAAATGTAAAAAAACGATCGCTAGTGGGCGAATCTGAAATCACGCAAGCTATACATAGTTTTTAATGCCCAATTTACACATAGTAGATCTATTTCCTGCTTCTCTCCTCGGATATCGGCAGTGCCAAGTCTGCGAGTCTGATACCACATTACATCACCCTAGAAACCCAGTGATGAAGGTCTCTTTGCAAGTTCTGAATCTAAAAAAATGCAAGGGTTGTAAAAGGCGACCACCTGTCTATAACGACTTCTTGACAAAGAACGAAAGGAAGCGGTAATAAATCTATAGCTTCGACTGTATTCTCACTGGCGCCGACTTTGTGTTTCCAACCAGCCTTCGAGAGCTCCCCCCATTATCCCAAATTGAAATCAGTCGTAAAAAGCTGTGTGTGTATAATAAGAATAATTGATAAGGCATGTCTCGTACAGGCTGCCAATATATGAAGAAATGATCGAAGGAATAAGAAAACATGAACTGCAAGCAAATATGAAAGATCATGAAATCATGCGATAGACAGGGAAATGTTTAAGAAGAGGAGAGAAGGACTGAAAAAAGTGACGTGTCACAAAAAGAACAAAGAAGAAAATTTGAATCAATAGGGAGCATAAAAATGTCGGTGGCAAGAGAAACATGTCTTTGAAATCGCAATGGAGTGCTGAGGAGATGGGAAAAGAAAGAATAGACTAACTTAAAGGAGGACATTATTATTATGATTCCAAGTTTGGAAAAGAACAGACAGGGATGGAGGTGGGAGGTGGAAGGTGGGAAAACGAATCACTAGCAAGACCAAGAATGTGAATGCAAATCTGATCGATTCAAAGAAAAAAAAATCAAGAAATAGACTACATCAATTACACACATCAAAATACACCTAAGAGCAGAGCGTAAATTTGCTAATTCTAGAAACCAACAATGAACAGGATAAGAACTAGACATGAAGGAAGTTACCATGCTGAAGGCTGGAGGAGCCATGAGAAGGACCGGGCTATAAAAGCCTACTATAATGCAGGACACAGAAAGCATACTGGACATTTCTATACATACTGGACATTTCTACACATACTGGGCATTTCTACACATACTGGACACACCATATTACTGTACTACGAAATGGGAAAATATTACTATGCCACATTACTACAAGTAAAAAGTACAAGACGATAAGGAAGATTTCTTGGTTACATGTATTTCATAGGGGTAGTATAAATTCATAGGGACGATAACTATGCTGCCACAACCCCAGTACAGGGACATTGCAAAATTGAGGGAAGGTTACTTTGTTATTTCATGTCGGTGGGGCAAAGTAATTCAGGCTATAGCCATGCTGCCAAAGGAACAGTACAAGACACAGGGAGATTATTTGGTTATTTCATATCATTGAAGTAGAAAGTTATAGGGAGGACAAGTCTACCATAGGGAAAATACGGCAAAGAGAGAGGAAATTACTTGGTTATTTTATGTTGGTGATGCAAAGTTATAAAATTATGTACGGGCTATAGCCATGCTGCCTTAGGGACAGTACAAGACATAAGGGGATTACTTGGTTATTTCATGTCGGTAGTAGAAAGTTACAGGAAGGACAGTTATTCTACCATAGGAAAAGTACAGGAAGGAGAGAGGAGATTAATAGGTTACTTTATGTTGGTACAAAATAGAGTGGTAGTACAAAGGAGACAGTGCAGGGGAATTAGATAAGCTACAGCAATTAACGAGCAAAATTGATGGGAGTTTACCTAGGTTATTTCGTGTCGGTAGTACAAAGTATATAGAGACAACTGCCATTAAATTTACCGGACAATACTGATCAGAAGGAAGATTATTTGGTTATTTCATGCTGATGGTGCAAAGTAATACGAGCTATAACCATGCAATCACGTGGACCTTGGAAGACTGAAAAAAGATTACTTGTGATTATTTCATGTAGGTAGTACAAAGTAATGGACACTATCGCAGGACAGTACACGACAGAGGAGAGATTACTTTGTCATTTTATGCCAGTGGTGCAAATTAAAATGGATTACAGTCATGCTGCCACAGGAACAGTACAAGATTGCAGAAAGATTACTTGGGTATGTCATGTCCGTAATACAAAGTAGCTGACATCTGGAGATGATAGTTACGTTACAAAAGGGGCAGTGCAAGACAGGAAAGATTATTTGGTTATTTTACGTAGGTTATATTAAATTCTGGGATCAAGGGGGACAATGCAAGATAGAGAGAGGATTACTTGGTTATCTTATCGTGTCGGTGGTACAAAGTAATGTGGGTTATAACCATGTTGCCACCTGGTTATTTCAAATGGGCAGTACAATGTTATGAGGAGGATAGCCGGGGTCAGTACAAGACAAAAGGAAATTACTTGGGAATTTTTATAAAGGTGGTGCAAAGTAATATGGGCTATAGCCAAAATACTATAGGAACAGCACAAAGGAAAGGCAGGATCACTACTCACTTGGTTATTTTCTGGGAGTGGTACAAAGTAATAAGGACGATACACATGCTACCATTGGGACAGCACAATGCTGAAGAAAAGTTATTTGATTATTTCACGTAAGCAGTTGAAAGTAATAGGGACGATACAATATTGCCACAATGGTAATACCAAGGAGAGGGTTGTTACTTGATTATTTCATATCGGTGGTGCATATGCACGAAAGCCAGACCACTATGAAAGTACAGGATTGCAGCTGCTGGTCGAGGCTGGGGAGGGGGTCATTTTGTTGGATATTTCATGCAGGGTGCAACAAGTACTGTGTTAGGAGCGATGGCCAAGATGATGCAAGAGTAATACAAGACAGTAGGGACTTTGTCTGGAATAAACTACCAAATAATATGTCTAAAACAAACAATCTAAACAGACTAACAAGCTACCAGAAAGACCATACAAGACACCTCCATCTCCGAATAAAACCAATGCCTTAGGGTACATTACATACAACTAATGAAGAAAAAGAAGAAGACACAGAATTGTCTCTCCAAATTAACAGGACTACCACCCGTAGGCTAGACTACCTTAAACACAACGAAAAAAAAAAGAGGAAGAATTATCTCTACAAATTAATAGGACTACCATCCCTAGGATAGACTGCTTGAAACATAACCAAAACGAAAAATAAGACTAAGAATGATATCTCACCATTAACAACCATTAACATAGACTGGCTTAAATACAACCAATGAAGAACAGAAAGAATGATACATGACCCAAGTCATGATCCAGCCCTGTTTGATTGTCAGGAAGTCAAAGGGCCGAAACACTTGTTAGACTGGGATATCTTTCTCTGAAGATCTTCTGTTGCCTCGCTCTCCGAGTAAGAGTTTCCTATTTACATATCTTCAAATTAACAGGATGTCTACCACCAGGAGAGTCTATCTTAAACAGAACCAAACTAGAAAAAAAAACAACACACAGAATGTTCGCGGAGGGGAGGGGGGAAGGTAACGTTAGGGGCATGTTTGTGGACCTTATTTAATGATTTCATGCATATTATTATGGTGCAAGATAGCTAAATAAATGAAATCCCGTAAACAGTACAATATTGATATTTAGGTAACCAAACAAGACAAGAGGGGAGATATAGGACTTTCTATCCAGCTATGGGGTTGCCAACTAGTGAAAATAGATGCTCCAACAAGGCTGGTGCATGATAAAGAGTAGATTGCATGAAAAGAACAGCTTGCAGGCCAGATCTCTCATTTTGTCAGATTCTATTCATCTATTTTTACAAAATGTTCAAGTCTTGCGCCCTGCCAGGTAATGTCAAGGTGTAAAAAAATATGTGATTTGGTGTGATCTAGAAAAGGCATCCAATTCAAAATATTCAGGCACAGTTTGAACTTTATAAGTATAAAAATAAAGTACCTTAAGTGTAGGTATTAGCCAACGGTCAAACCCGGCTTAATATAAAAAATGGACACCAAATAAGAAGTGTCTCTCTTTAGAAGAAATTTATGAAAACGTTTGGGCTATGACCCTCTCCCACTTTTCCTCTCACTAAAACTAGGGCAATAGAAGTAAAATATAGCTCCATAAAAATAGGACAATAGAAGTAATTTTATCTCCATGACAAAAATAATTTCCAAATTTCGAAAATTCTTACTTTCATTTCTAGGGCCAAAGAAAAAAAAAATCACAGATAGACATATGACAACAGACCAGTTGTGGGTGATAAATGACTGCTTCGCGACTGAAGGGGAAGTAACTTGATTATATACTATGGAAATGAGAATAGTGAAAAGTGTGGCTGAAGGTTATTGGGTCTGATAGTTACACAGAAATAACTACAAGTAAGAAACAGACGGATTCACCCCTATGATGGCAATATAAATATATAAATAAATGTACTACCAGACAGCATAAAACTGTAATGAGAACACATTACATCAATAGGCACAGGACAGTCAGTTGTAATATACTAAAGATGGTACAACAATTAACACTGAAGTGATAAAATTGTTCCAGCTTGGTCTTATAATGAAACATCAAAATATGTATACATATATAAACTACAAGCATGCACTTAGGGAAAACAGAAATGGAGAATAAATGATACATTTTGCACCAAATATGGACAGAAGTAGTAATTCAAGATCATTCTTTAAGTATTATGATCTAATCAAAAGAGAAATATTGAAAAGGGAAGAAAGGGCAATACCTTCATAAAAGTAAATGTAAACTCAACACCAGAAGCTGTAGCTGTGATATCAGGATGAATATTATCAAAATTCTAAGGTGACATTTAAGATTCAGTTTACTTATGAGACATTTGTACATACATGTACTTTGTCGTGTCACATAATTTCTCCTATATATAATGTTAAAAACAATTGTAAAGTTAAAATTATCAGATCACAGTCAACCATTAATTATTTCAGGGCACCCTTATCTTTTTTGATAGAATATACTTCATTTGTGCAGACAGACTCCAGCACATAATCTATAATAATAATTTTTTTTTAAGACCTTATTAAGTCAAAACTAAAGCAGAGTTAAGTAAAAGGAGTTTTAAAAGTGAAATCCTTATAAATAAAAAAATCCTTGGCCAGTCCAATTCTAAATAATCAGGTAACTGCAAGAATAGTAGTGCCAGTTTTGTCACTGCTCCATACAAAATAACAAACTTTAGACAATCCTGGTTAAATTTACGGTGTAGACTGATGGTAACTGCACAAATTGAGATTGAATTATATAAGGTCAATTCTTATCATAGATGAAGGCATTGTTTGGAGAAAGGAAGGGAAGCGGTTCTAAAATGTAAACCACGTTATAGACAGCAGCTACTTCTCACAAGGTCAGTTACAGGTATGAAGATGCTAATAGTACCTGGCAAAAATGTATGCAACTTTTAAATAGTTCTTATAAAATTAGAAAATTGCCCATAGCAAGGGGGAAAAAGGGTTGGATTTGAATTTCAAAGGCTTAGACAGATGCAAATACTTTTGTAGGGCCAGAAAAAGTGAGGTTGGCCACTCAAAGATAACTGTACGGTTGCTGCAAGCAGGTAATATTATCCTGTGTACTGTGTGAAGAGGCCTTAAATCTTTGGTGGTTTGATTCGCCACCAAACTTCTCAAATCTAATTAGTCTTAGGGATATATCTCTGTGTCAAAATTTGGAAAAAGAGTTCAGCATTATGTGTGGAAAGTATTCTGATAAATTGATAAGTCAATGAGCGGTGTATAAATTACATAGCCAACAGCGTAAAAAACCGCTGGCATCTACATATTTACTAGCCTCCTGAGCACGTATGGCGATATCAAGGTAAGCCAAGCTGCTCTGTAGATTATTTATCTATGCTGCAAGAAATCATATTTTAAATTTCTAATGACAGTAAGTGGCTGATCAGGTACTTTTTATTGTAAGATGAAAATCAAGAAAAGGGCTTGAGAGAAAGATCCCCTTGTGTAACAAGACTTTTCAACTTTTTACTAAATAATGGTAAGGGAATTAACCCATCAATGATCAAATCTACCGTGAATTGTCCTCCATAAAAAGGTTCAGATCATTCATAAGAATTTGAAAACGGGAATAAAAAAAAAATAAGATCATAATTTTTGTTTTTAAAGTCAGATCAGATATAAGTAAAATTTAGCAGTGCAAGAAATAGTAGTCAGGACTGAAGAGATAGAGGATCAAAGACACAGGTGACTTCAGCAGAAATGAAAACATTGTCTCTATAGTTTATGTAATTTTCGGGTAAACTTGAATCACAGCAAATAAATTATATAAGAAGAAAATGTTCACAGCAATATTAATTTCAAACAGTTTTCTATAAATATGAAGACAGTAAGTAGATTTGTAAGTTCATGAATAAAGATGATATAAATGAACAAAAATACCAACGTAGTTTCTCCATATCATCTGCTAACAAAGAATTACGTCTGATAGTATAGCTGACCCAATTTTCTTTCAACGCCGCTGGAATTTGCAAATTTTGTGATAAAGTCAAGTGCTAAATTAAGTGGTGGGTATATGTCTTCTTCTTTCATATCTGTCCGTCAAAAAAAAAAAACCATCAAAAAAAGATAATTATAACTGAAAAGTGTGATTATATGCATTTTCATTAAGTGGGTTTAACTATGCAACCTTGCTGGCAGATGATACAGATATATATTTGTTCCAAAACATAGCAGTCAACAACGTGTAGTATAATATAGTTACATTGCCTGACATTGCCTGACAATAACAAAAATAACACACATACACCCAATAAACAAGAAGTCTAACTATTTATAACTGTAAATATTGTGTTAAGGGTAATATCAATAACAACATCAACAATGATAAATAAAACTCAAAACTAAAACTACATCTACGTCAAGATAACAAAACTTTGGCACTACAAGCTCAAACTTAAAGCTTGATGAATATAATATACTAACAAAGCCCCACAACCAGGAAACAAAAAATGCCAAAGAAGATTGCTATTCAAACAGTTCTGTAGTTTGTGACCCGCTTTACCAGCACTTTTAATAACAGTGCTTGAGAATATTTTACTGAACTGAGACAGCAGCTAACAACCTTGATCAATAAGAAAAATAAGTTGAATTACAGGACACTATGAATGATATTTAAAATGAAAGATTCCAAAAAAAAAGTGTGAAGGATTTAGGTTTCTTAACGTAAAAACACTGGTCATGAGTTTCTGTAGTTTTATATTTTGCAACAAAAATTTGATAACTTTAAGATAATAAACTTTTATATTAATATCCCAAAAGGTGAATCTATGTCTCTTACTACACTACTTTAACAGAAAGTTGGTTATAAGTTATCTTTGAATAATTTTTGAACAAGTAATATGTGCTGAGGAAATCTCAGATAATAGAGACAGTATATCAGTTCTGAAATACCATATTCAGGTGCCACTGACAAATTATTATCTGTATTATGATAACACAATAAATATCATCAATGTCCATATTATCTGATTATTATGGGTAATCTCTCCTTCTGCTACAGAGATATATAATGAGATGTTTTTTTCAGATCTAACTACATTACACAATCATATAAAAATAATTAAAATTTAAATATACTGAAAAGTCACAGCACATTTGTAACAGACAGTGATAATAAATTGCAACATTGTCAGTCACATTTTAAACACTACATTCTATAATTTATAAGTTAATCACTGGCTAATATTAAACCTGTTGTACATGATAGCTTGTCATGGTAACAATAAAGTAACACTTAACACCAAACAATAAAAGCCTTATGCAGATCCTTTGAAAGTCCGTCTTAGGAAGCTCACATAATTTACCTATTCACAGAACTAGGCTGAAACACATTTATGAAGCCAAAAATCTTCTCTAGCATTTACTATGACAGTGGGCATCTTCTGACATAATATAAACGAGAAAGTATGGCGCTAGCAAAAGCTTAAACAGAACTCCTTTTTTTTTCCCACGTTTATAAGTATCTGGCCTGATGGACTTCAGTACTGCATATTTTGAACTTCAAAAGGGAAATAACTTTATATTTTGATCAGGGTAGATAAATTCTTAAATTTCCTCGTGGACGAGAGTTCAGACAAATGATTAACGACAGTCCTTGCAAACAACAGTACTGAATTATATTTAGACATAATGGAATACGCCTCAGAAATTCAATAATAGCTTTTCAAAGCACAATAATAAAAAGTGAACTGCCAAAATTACACAGAATACTAATGAAAAAACACATTGTCATTAAGACTACACAAAGAAATTCCATGGCGGTACATTTATTTAACGATAGTAAAATACAGATTTAATATCTGTTTCTGTCCTGGTCCAGGCTTTGACTTCATGAGACTTCCAGGAGGTCAACAGCACCTTGAGTGTCACTGCTGGTGTATCCCACTGCTAGTGATGTCTCATCCTTTATTTCAAGCTGTATGGTGTTGAACATGTCTGGCTAAAGGTACAGCAGATATGTCCTGCCTGCAATGTAAAAATTGGATAGATGGATGGATGGATGGAAGAGTGATGGATGGATCAGTGAATGGATGAATTAATGAATGCACGGACGAATGGACGGACAGATGGTTGGACGGACGTATGGATGGATGTATGGATGGATGGATAATAAGACAGACGAATGGGTATATGGATCAATGGGTACCATGCCAGTCAGTTTTTTCCCACTCGATGTTGAGAAATTTGTAAAGAATTCTGTTTCATTGTGACTTGACCACCACCATCATCACCACCACCAACACTACCACAACCACTTCATTATACAAGCACTCACCTTGCACTGGCAGGAAGTACAAGGGTCCGTCTCCAAGCTCCATTCTTCCCCGTGCGAATAGTTCATCCCCATGTACGTGCACGAGGTCTGGGAAAGGTCCTGACCTCCAGTCTCTAGGGTCAAGGACGTGCAAGGGTTAGAGTCGGCACAGACGGGGCAACAGTCGCCCGGTCGCTGGATGGCGTTCTTGCAGGAGAGTTGTGGGCACACCAAGGGCCAGCAGTCTATCTCTCCATGCTAGGGAGGAACGAGACATAGGTTAGATGACAGCAGAGGCATAGTCTCAGTGGTGCAGACATGTCATTTACCTAGCACCGACAAAAACCCAAGAGCAAGTCCTGCTTAAAATGATCAATTGCTAGGGTTAGCCCTGAGCTTTTGCTATTTGACACTTACAACTTTTTGATTATGGTCTTATTTATTACTGCTCAGTCGATGGATTACAAGCGAACTATCTCACCCAACTCTTTGCCTTGAAGGGTCTAAAATGAAACTGACTCGATTACCGAAGTTCTGCACTTCAGTCATTTGGATAAGCATCTGCGTATGAAATCAATAAGCAGTAGTCAATATGTAGAAAACAGAACACACAAAGGGGCACACATGAGAAGGAAAGAAAGAGTTATGTTTTCTAGAATCCCAATTTACTCAGCAAAAGACTATCTGTCAGGGTGTATGGAGCCTCTTGTCTAACCTATTTATAGGGCATCTGTTAACAAATTGAATACAACAAATCCAAATAAATTTACTATTCGAAAAACGTAAGAAGTTTTAAGCCAACCCAAGCCAATTTTTATTCATTTGGCAGTCAGAACAGTTGTCCACCAGTAACTGGAAATATTACTCACTGGCGACTGGCGACCCACAAACTGTCTTCTTCTGTCTTGGAAGTCTATGTAGTTTAGATGTTATTTCTTATATTACAAGAAAATTTGAGCTGAACTGGGAGTGAACTGACTTGACTGTCGGAAGCTGAGTTTATCTGAACTGACGTATAAAAGTGGCTTGAGCGGAGTTTTAACAGAGTTCATATTTTCCCATGAACTGTGAACTAAGTAGAGTTTACCAACATGCTGAACTTGCTCAAATACGCTTTCGAGCCTCACCCCTAGGTCATGACAAACACAGAACTGGCTGATTCGGAAAGGTGAATTAAGTGAAGAACCTACCAAACATTCACAGAGCTGGCACTCATAAGTCCAGGTGTCCCCATTCTGTTGTTTGGTTCTGAATTCCTGATGTTCACACGTGCTGCTGAGATCACAGCTGGGGCAACAGTCCAGGTCTACATTGGGATCCGAGCAGTCACACTGGGCCTCGTGACACACTGTGCGGCCAGACTGGGAAATGTTTGAGAAGACACAGACAGGGAAGAAAAAGACTTTTATTTACCTCATAGAGAAACTAGTTAGCAACGTCTTACACTGTTATACATCTCATTCATGATACACAAACACAGTTCAGTATACATCATACATGCAAATATATAGCCTATTATAGTATTAATAAAATCATTGCTGTTTGTCCGCGGTGCATCGCTTTGGTCCCTTTCCTCTCCTCTCCCTCCCCCTATCCCAGCTCTAAAGCTAGGTAGGCCTATTCATTTACACTTGTATCGAGTGGGAAAGAGAAGCGATGTGTCTTTTTCAGGGACCTTGCCAAGAAATCGAACATATCAACATCACACTTAGCAGTCTTCAGTTTCTGAGTATTTCACGAGTGATTCCTTTTCCCGCAGTCTCTCCATGGTACAACTCTCATAGACCATATCCCAGAGTTCAATTTTAAAAGATCGGATTTCCGTTATTTTGTTGTAAATATACGGTTTAAACAAAACACCACAAAAACTCAATATTTTGCTTTAAACAAATCTTTACCATCCTCTCATCGGCAGTGCTATAAAATTACTGTGTTTTAAATAACCCCACTTACCTCACAACGACACACTTTACATTTGTCCATTGGAGATCGCCAGGTGCTTCCATCTCTATGTTCACTTCCCTCATAGATGCAGCCTGTTGATAAAGGGATGAACACAGTTACAAGAGCTCCCAACATGGGCATTGAACAGAGGAAAGAAAGCTTGAAGATGGGGGTGAAGAGAGAGAGAGAGGGGGAGAGAGAGAGAGAGAAAGAGAAAGAGAGAGAGAGAGAGAGA
>JAWQUT010000284.1:356982-382131 GCA_033807755.1 Ellobium chinense
GGGGGGGGGAAGGGGTTATTCCAGTTCTGGGGTATATATCCATCCGCTGGCTTGTGGGCTAAAACACGGCCCTTATAGGTTGTAAAATACGGCTCGCGGGAAATGAAAATCATGGAGTGCTTTTTTATTCTTCAGTTTTAAGCATTAAAATAAATCTGCAGCTATGCAGAGACCGACCAAGATGACATAAATGATGAATACAAAACTGCCCCATCCCCTTTCTGAAAAGGACTGGCACCATTGCATTAGTGAGAGTAGACGAATAAGACTATCTCTTTCACATCTCGCACGATGCGGACGACAAACCCTCGCTATCAGTGCGAAGCTGTAAACCGACATTCCTTAATTGAAAACACCGAAATTATCAGAACATGCCGAAAATTATCATCACTATCACTCAGGTGCAGAGGTGAAAGTATAAAACAATAACGGTTTGATGGCAGGTAAGGCCATAAGAAAGTAGGAAGCGGCGTCACTTTACTGAAACAAAATATTATGCTGGATGGAGGTGCCGCCTGTTTTCTCGGTAATATTGCAATGAAATTCTACAAATTGACCAAATGGAATGTCTTTCACTTTTGAAATAAAAAAAGCAAAGGATTTTTTATGTGCTTGGAGCGTTTTCGATCTTGGCATTGGCCATGTAAATTCAGTTTTAATATACTGACATGTCATGACATGAAAGCAAAGGGGGGGGNNGGGGGGGGGGGAAATCACTGTGTATCCGAACAAACAAACAAACACTGGAGCTCAAGGAAGATCGTTATATCAGGTTACTCTACCGTGAGAAGTTCACAGTGTTCCAAGCTCCTTTGGGCTCCACAGAGCAGCTAGACATTAAATAAATTCATTTACTCTTGGAGTAAACCTGGCGTCAAAGCAGCATGAGGCACACTTAGAAAGATGTAACCGGTGGCCAGTGAACTTTGACACCCGCTATCAAAACTCCCGGATGTTTTTCATTCACAGTAAAAAGAAAATTATGCTCTTTGGAAGTTTCTAAATACGGCAACTCTCGCTAGGGATCCATTCATACACAGCCGATTAATCTGCCAGCCAGCCATCACACCAGCCAGTCATCCTACCAACCAACCAACCAACCAACCAACCAACCAACCAACCAACCAACCAAAGGCCACCTTATGCCACCGAAGGTATGCAACGGCGTCACGGGCTAAAAATGAAACTGTGTTCCGTCTTATCTGTGAGCTTACGAGCCTCCACCGAACTCTACACCTTTGTTTTCTCAGCACGCCTTTATGATATTTTCATTACAGATGGCTATCAAAAAATTTCTAGCCTCTTTCAACAGATCGTAGACTACACCCTGAAAAGATATTGCAAACGGTATATAAATCTAGAGGGTCATAACCTTATCATCTTGTGGGAGGCCTGCATTCTTCGCTGTCGTGCAAGGTGCAGCTGCTCCGTGCGGGCTGGCTCTATCTGCGATCAGTGCAGTAGGTATTGGTACAAAGACTTTAGGGAACACGCCTCGTATCATTCTTGTACCCTACCTATCTGTATAACTCTCTGTTTGTCTGCCTGCCAACTTGTCTGTCTCGATATCAGTCTCACTTTTCTCTTCTCTCTCTCTCTCTTTCTCTCTCTCTTCCTTCTGCGCCCTTCTTTCCATATGATCTCTATAGTCTCTAAAGCTGCCGATTTTTTAAATGTTTACTCTCAGAGGTCTCTAGATTTGCATTATCTCTCCTCCATTTTTCTCTCCCCCCTTTCCATCACCCCCAGGGGAATCCGGTCAGCTGATATAAACACGTAAAGTTCTGTTCAAATTCCTCTCCCCTCCCTTCCCTTTCCCCAAGACTTGTCGCTTACTTCCTCAAATTTGCCCCGTATCTTCATCACGTGCTTAATCAGCGCTAGACAAATAAGTGCATGAGTCACGACCCGCCCAAATTAAAGACCAGATTTCAATACACCACCAGAGTAGCCGTTCGTGCCCCGGGACAAGGCCGAGAGTGACCTCCCCCTAGCTCAAGTTTCCGGTGCTCAAACATGCGGCTGATTGGCTTGACCGGCGGCCAATGAAAAATGATTGAATGATCCGTAGTCAGAGGTGATCGGTGGTCACTTTCAGCCTTGATTGACTTGTCCGGACCAGATACTGGCACTTTTGTACCTGATTTCTGCGGCCTATTCACGAAGTGGCAACCCTAGGGTTCACGGCTGGATAAAGAACATAATATATCTCCATGTCAGGCTGCGTGATTGTTCCCCCTAGATCATGGAAATACTTCCTGTCGACATAATTACATGGAAACAAATCGCCTGTTAATCAGGTCAGTCCAGTCAGGGTACGGGCTATTGACACATGTAAGGTCAGCTCGGGCCATAAACCAATGCCCTGTGCCCGTTGGTATACATGCCTCATTTTGAAAGCTTTGCCCCACTTTTTATTGATGAGCAGCTTAAGCCGTCAGTTGATCCTTTTCCTATTTTCGAAGTAAATTTCTATGGGGACATGAAATCGACCCTGATGGCAAAGACGTCTAAGAGTTTGTAGAAATCACATGGCGACCACTCATGGCCCACATCAAGATCGTATTGGATGGCCGTATCTATCTGCCTGCATACTAATTTTAACAAATTTCATATCATCAGCTGTTTTACTGCAAAAAAGAAGACGCAGTTCTACATGCTTAGGTATACTGTGAATGAGAGTGCATAAAAGTTGTGTGCATGAAACCCTTATTTGCAAAAGATACCAGCTCGTATAATGTAGCGCGTATTAGAGAAAATAAGGTTATATCATGCATTGATTGCATACTATCCAAGTCATTTCAGCAATTCAAACTGACTGCTAGCCGCAATATGCAAGTGTTTACAGACACTGCACTATCAAGAACCATGGTTAAAATCTGGTGGTATGCACCGGTTGAATGTACAGTCAGCTGCACTGGCTAGTCTAAAATGCAATACCGAATAAATTATCTTCAGTTTTTAGTTCCCTTTGGAGAGAACTGACTTTGAGAAGTACAAATAGCACATTGTCTTTACAAATTACTCTTTCATTATTGTCACGAGAACTAGTAAAAGGGCATTTTGTATAACTATTTCTTTGAAACCAAGAAATGACCGCAATATCGGAAGGCCATAAAAGCCATTTTCTGAACGTCCCACGCCCTTTAAGAATATAATAAATATAACACTACTATCATCATTGCCACCACCACACGCTTCAACATAATGCAACACCATCTCTCTCAAGACGCCTCATTTCGAATGTTGTTAACCCCAGGGGGGCCACTAACAAAGTGACCGCCTTAGCGAGCGAATATGAAACAACGTATATGTAACTGAAACTACCGACCATAATGACATTGTTGTAAACTCGATACTTTCTTTTTTTTTTAAATTTTATAAGCTTGACCTTACTTAATTTATGAAAAAAAAAGCCAGCGACCTAGTGACCATCTTCTGTGAGCGGTCATTGAACGATTTATAAGATATGCAACTGGGACATTTCTCTTTACCGTAGTTAATGTTACTTGTTATGTCCAATAAAGAGCAAACCTAGAAACATCTGTCGTTCCGTAGCCTTGTACTGGTACTACAGGGTCAAGTTATTCCGTAACTGTTGTTGGAATATAAATGAACAGCTTAATATAATTTGCCCAAGCCGCGACAGTAACTTCACTAATATAATAAAACGGCGATAAAGCATCAATAGTGTAGTTAACCACATGGTTAGCGGGGACTGTTCAAGTCGGTCATTCACATAGTCTTGCGCAAAAAATGGTTTATATTTCCGTGGATAGCGTGTTCACATATATAATCAGTACGAAAGATGGACCCTGTCATTAGCATTTGAAGAAATTAAAACGAAAAAGGAAACTAAAATGAGAATTGAGAGTAATGATGTGTTCCCTACTATCGCAACATGTTTTGCTTGTTTAGTAGTCAGTCAAAATGAGCCTTAAATCGCTTTTTGACAAATCAAGGTGTTGGTATTGCGTGTACCTTCACATTGATATAATAAGCACTGCCGATGTAACATAAAGACAAATAATACCGACACCTTACATGGTTTGGGTTCATTCAATGGCACATATCCAAAATGCAGAGAATTAAATTTGAAAAAAAAAACAACCCAGCAAAAACACAGAATGTCCACTACAACATTCAGTAGCAACGTGCAAAAACGGGGTTCATCACAAAAACTCATCAAAGACAATCAGCAACATAATTATCTTTTCATCTCATGCCCACATCTTTGTCAACTGCATAGCCACACGGATAAGACGATCCCTCGTTATGAAGGAGGCAAACGTAGTATGATGAATAAATCACGTAAGGTCTGGACCTGCCCGGATAGCGAATCTGCTACCTACAGTAGATCTGTGTTTATAATGTCTTCATAAGGAAGTCTGATTTTGCTTTATATTAGTTGGAATGAGAGAAGCCATGAGGATAAACTAGAAATGTACTGGAGAGACTATTTCTCTCTGTTCCCCACCACCACCACCACCACCACCACCACAACAACAACAACAACAACAACAACAACAACAACAACAACAACATAATCCACAGTGTGAGGATCGAACACTGGACCTTGGGTTTTCAAGCCCAGTGTTCTAATCACTGAACTATATAGTCGTTGGAATTTACGACTCTAGAAAACCAGAATAAACTACAAAACAAGTAGTAAGTGACCCACAAGACGCGCTTCTTTACCCGTCCCTGTCACAGGTCAACTGTACAGTAGATAGCAGATCCTGTCATAGTAGAATAAAAAGGATGTTAAAGGAAGGGAAGTGTTCCTTCAATGATTACTTTAGGTGTAGAAATAATGTAATGATTTTCTTGCCACGCAAGCAACCATGTGTAAACCAAATGTCATAATACGGAAGGGAGTATCGCAAACAAAGGCAGCAATTCATGAAAACAAAACATACACATATTCATGAAGGAACTAAAAATTGTGACTTAATATAAATATAGATGCTGCAAACAATGGCGATAATCAGAGCGTGCTAAACTGTATGGCCAACAAAAATGATGCACAGCAAGAAAAATACTGGGGTAACAAAACAGTCACTGAAAATGGGTAAGAACGACGATGCACTGAGATATATTATGCAGAAACAACAAGTCGTATAAAAAGTCAGAGATCCCTTGCAAACAGAATAGGGTCTCAGAATTGAAACAGCAGATCTATTAATGAGCTTGGAACTATTGTATTTCTATAGTATTGTATCTGGCTTTCGGATGTAACTGTAGGTTAATTTGATGGATGTGCGTCTAACTGCCACCTACAATAAACTGTGCGTGATCCGATACATGCGTTTGAAGGCTAACCTACAATACCAAGATGAGGCATAAAGAAAACGTTTATATCACGCCAGCTGAAATCTGCAAGGTACATTAGACTGCGGTAAAGCTGCAAAAGATACTATGACATACAACAAAGGTATTCATATACTGTCTCTCAATATAGCAAGCGGAGACCTTGGCTAGTAACAAAATGCCTTGCCAGAGACGTCAGAAGTCACTTCTTCCAACATCTTGGACTCGCTCATACAATGAATCTGACAGCATGGCGGCAAAATAGGGGGAAATCTTCGAGACATAAAGAGCGTGCAGATATGAAGATGCCAACAGCACCTGACTTAAAAAAATATGCAAGTTTAAATAGTCCCTATAACATCAGAAAGGTGGCCATAGGGAGAGGGATAGGGGTTGGATTTGAATTTCAAAGGCTTAGATAGGTGCAAATACATTTGTAAACTCAGGATAGATGTGGTTTAGCCACTCAGGTATCAACTTTTTGATTGTTGCTTGGTGGGTAAGGTTACCCTCTTTACTGAGTGAAAAGGCTTAAAATACTAGGAAGCCTGCTTCACCGCCTAAGTTCTCAAAATCTAATTGGTTAAGGGGCCTTTTTTTGTGTGTGTCAAAATTTGTAGGAAAAGCTAACCTACTGTGTGGAAAGTATTTTGGCCTGAGACTCCTAGATCAGTCAATGGGAGGAGTAAAACCTGCTATAACCAACAGTGAAAAAAACACTGGCATCTTTATACTTGCAGCGGATGAGTAGCACGATTCAAGAGGGAAGAATGTCACTGTGATTCAAAAGCCACTTACGCCATTTTTTCAATAACGATGCCATGTTGTTTATGAGATCAAGACTTGTGTTGACTTGTTCATAAATTGAAATGCCCCAATACTTTACCTGCAAAAATTGGAGTTGCAAAGTTTTCTCAGAGGTCTGGAAAATAGGTTAGGGTATTTTAGAAGCAGAGTTACAACAATTTGTAACATTTTCATATCTTCAGTGAGATCTGATGCAACTTTACTGCCATGTGCTAGATCACCGATTGGGCGAGTCCGTGGTCTATGACTAATCATCTTCTGATAACTTTGGAAGTTGTCTACTTGACGTGACAATGGGTGTCAAGGCAGCAAATTTCTTTATGCCATTAGACAATACAATGAATATCCAAATGGTATCATAAGTATGGGCAAAGCGACTACCTGCTGTTCTAAGCTAAGTCAGGGATATGTACGTAAATAAAATCGCATTGATGCACTGAATGTCAGGCGTGTATGTTACACTACAATATCTAGATCTACAGAGGTTATGATAAACATCAAGCCGATGCTATACATCGAAGAGCTACAGGCTTTGTTAGATACTGCTTTACAACTGCGGATGAGGAGTTCAGACACGTGGTGACACTTAGCTCATGTCTAGGCTACAATGGAAAACAGGACTGCAAGCTGAACATGGGTAAACGACATTTTGGATGCACAAGATTGTGAGTAACGGAGGGTCAAAGGGTCAAGCCATACCCAGACACAGACTGCCGTAGTGGTTGTCGGGCCAGGCACAGTGGTAACCCTCCAGGCAGTCACAGTGATACCAGCCGGGCAGGTTGATGCACACCGAGTTCCCGTGACACTTATCAATTCCGAGGGCGCACTCGTCTATGTCTGAGGCGGTATATGATGGTGTGAAATGGGGCAATGGAGTACTACAATGTATCATGGCAACCCAAAACATGGAAATTATCCAGAAACTCTACCACCTAGTACGTGGTTTGGTGTTGGTAGAAGGATTGGGGGAGGGGGGTGGGGTAAGGGAAGAAAGAACTGTTTTAGGATAGTCCCTAAAAATGATCATTATCTAAAACTCTCCCATTTGTACTGTCTCTTACCTGACCCTGCCCCTAACCTAAAATCAAATACTAGGTGAGTGAGTCTTTGGATACCGTCAAAATATGTAAGATGAAAACGAAAAGAATTAAATCTCAGATTTTTGTTTACCGCGTCCATGACCTGTTGTAGAATGCAATACAATGTTATATATTGCTGAGGCTCTGACAGGGTTCCCGGGTCCATCCGAGGTTAAGAAAGTTACATGCCATGTAATAATTCTTTATCATAAGACACTTCAAATTAGCGACAATGTCAAGTTCAGATCAGTAGAGGGTAACTTTCTCAATCTTGGATGGTCATGGGAACCCTGCCAGACTCAGGTGTACAGTTCAATCATAACATAGAGAAGAGAAAACTCATTGTTAGCGCGCGCGCGCGCGCACACACACACACACATACACACACACACACACGAAATAAACATCTCAGTCTTAATATCGAGACCTAGAACATCTTTTCAGTCATAATAAACATCCGTAGAATAAACATGTCATTCATAACACATGCAAAGAATCAACATCCCATTCATAATACTGTATATAAAAATAATAAACAACTCATTCATAATACTCAAACGTGTTTAATAATCCTATCTCTGTTGAAAAAAAATGCTGTGCATCAATAATTGTGAAAATAAATGAAAACATCAAGGTAATGATAGAAAAAGAGAGACGTAAGCAGAAACTAAATAATGTCTGAACTGTATGTGCGTAGGAGAATGGGCGTTATCGAATTAGTTTTATTCATATCTAGTCGTATCATGATAGGTCTCCAGCGTGAATATTCACGGACAGCACTAACACTATACATAAAATTAACTTCGATCTACTTATTACACAGTCAAAACCTTTAACCATTCACAATTATACGGCAGACAAAATAATGCTTACGCGCGAAACGCATTATCAGAAATGCAGTTAAAGACATTTACCAGCCCACGCAGTCCCAAACCTAGACAGATCCCCATTAACGTTCAACGCCTCGAAGCTGTTCAAAATGCACCGACGCTCGCGTCTTCGAGGAGCAAAATGCAGAGGCAACTAAGGTATTTAGATCTGTTAGCAATGGAGATAAGGAGTTGGAGCCCCTATGGAGTATATGTGCTGTTCCGTACTTCATTTATCGTATGACTAAAAACTAATTTCCTCGAGAGGCAGAGCTGTAGTGTCAGGTTCAACATCCTCCTGACAGGCCCCAGGGTCTGATTCATCCGGAGCAGGGCGTGGCTTGGAGAGCGCCAGAACATATACTTTTATAATAATGACCATAATATCTTAATCATAATCAGTGCATACTAATGTGGGAGTCTTATGCCCCCCCCCCTTCCCCCGCCCATAAACTTTCATTCATTGTTGAAAATATTATTAGGTGCCACTTTTTGTTCTTTTTGGAAGCGAAGCTCTTTCTTCATATCGAAATGTAACCCTTGGGTACCAAAGCACCCAAGTTCACACATGAAATAATACCAACACCAATACAACTAAAAATAATAACAACGCGATTTGTAAGTCTCAAATCCCGATTAATGCCCGCTCACGCGACTTCACACTATTATGATCCAAGCAGGCCTGATCATTCTAGAACGTTCTCAGCTCTCTTGGGCGCATACAGTGCCGCTTCCATTTACGGGCAGAGATCACTAGCATTCTGACAGTGTCTTCCACTCCTGTAGAAGTTGCTTTTTCTACAATCGGGTGAACAGATGTGAATGAAATGCTCTCCCAAGACACTCCCAACATGACCTTGCCCAGGAATCGCACTTTTAGATCGTGAGTCCAACGCCATAAACATTATCTTTGTCATAATCACTGCATAACATTGAAAGAATCCATGCACTGTCTCAATGTTCCATTCATTCAAACTTGTTTGGAAGAGAACGTTTTTCTGCGCGAGAGAGATACACACTCAAGGGTCAGAGTGTATAATTGAACAGTCATACATAACCACAGTCATTGTGGGAGTGTATGTTTAGCTTCTACAATTCATTCATGGTTTAAATACGTATATCGCCACTTGTTTGGGAGCGAAAAACGTTCTCGACAGAATGGGATTAGCCCCTAAATACTTTCATGCCTGGCTCAAAACATATTTTTCAATCGCCACTATTGAAGTAAAACATTCTTTTTATAGGCCTTTGAAGTTCAGAGGGTAGGAAAATAAATTACAATTAAGGCTATCTCTTTCTCATAATCTTTATATAAAATTTTATAAACAAAGGTCTACGCACTGCCGTCAAGTTTCATTCATACTAGCTGTTATGTCACTTTTCTATTTATTGGAAGAAAAAAACTTTGTAAACATTGACAAGAAATCCTTCAGGGTCATAGCATACAAATATCTTACAATAATAAACCTTTCTTTTATTTTCATAATAATTGTTTACACTTGAAAGAGTCTATGCAGTGCCTCCAAGTTCCATTCATTTGTTTACACATATCCGTCACCAATTTTTAAGAGAAACATAATATTCTGCATTGGGAGGGATATATCCCCGAGGAAAAGAATATATAATTTTACATTTACAACTCCAATATTGGACACCTTGTGCCTCTTCTATGCTTCATTCATGGTTTTGAACACATCAATGGCCACTTTTTGGAAGCGAAAACGCTTACTTTACACAGAAAAAAATAAGCCCATAAGGAAAAGGGCGTACAGTTTTACAACTTTATGCATAATCGTTTGCATAATAACTGCATATCATTGAAATGGTCAGTAAAACCCGCCCCAAATATCATTCACTGTTTTAAACAAATCAGTCGTCATTTTCTAGGAGAGAAACACTCTCTTTACAGCGAAGGATATCTCTTGGGTTACCAGATCAGGTCATTTAGTTTAAAAGTCACGACTATAACCCGTGTAATGCTATGGTTGAACCATTTCTCACCTTCACATCACTACACTGGCAGCGATGGTCGAATAAATTCGCATGTCAGCGCCAACTGTGTGAAGCGGTGGTTGAAATTTGCAGCCTGGTATCAGCTGATCGACCCGCAGACAACACGCGGTTATTATCCATAACAATGGGTCACGCAGCCAATAGGTGGCTGGATCTGAAGCGCCTCTTCATCATAATCATTGCACAATACCATGGGAGTTCATGTGCCACCATCATACTTTATTCAAGGATTATACCACACCAGTCCCTACGTTTTGAAACAACGCCCCTGCTCTACAAAGGCTGAGAATAAAGTACTCTATGGCCAGAGGATACACATTTTACAAGCATTCTCTTTTCACTCTCACTGTATTAAACTGAAAGGGTTAAAGCCCTGCCTTCAAGTCTTATTCATTGTTTTAAACATATCAGTTGTCACATTTTGGAAGAGAAACACTAAGGCTTTCTTATGCACTGAAAGATATGATCTCGGGGGAAATAATATTATACAATCTTACGATCATAGTCTAATCCTATTATTATTATTATTATTATAATCATTGAAATAGCAATGTGGGAGAGTATGTGCTGCCTCCAAGTTTCTCTCATCGGTTTGAACAGGACGTTAGTCGCCACTTTTTGAACGAATGCATTTCTTCACCACTGATATGAGACCCTTTAAGAGAGGAGGCGGGGTGGAGAAGGGGCGGGAGAAAGGGAGGTTATTCACAGATCCAGGTTTCGATCGTATTTCGACTGGAATAATATTAATGCAACATTTTGCGCTTTGGCGTGCAATCTTCCGCATGAAATCTGAAGAGAATTGCACTAGAAAAATGTATGCCAAACCATTCCAATATACATGTAGCCGTCCAAATACAAACGAAAATTAGAACAATGTGGACCCCTATAAGGATCTGGACAGTACAGTTTCACTTTGAAAACCTGTATCTTCTCCATTATCATTGCATAAAGTGCAAGTATCTAAGCAACATCTTCACGTTTCATTCATTGTTTAAAACACAGTAGCTGGCACTATTGGGGAGGGAAATACTTTCTGTACAAAGGATAGATATACCCTCGGGGGTCAGAGAAGTCAGTTTTACATTCATTGCCATATCTCTTTCAAAATCAACGCATAATAAAATGAGAGTCTTTTGTATATTCTATATTACCTTCATATGTCATTCAGTACTTCCAATCACTGCTCTTTGGAAAAGAAAATGTTCTACACCAAGGAGAATCTGCCTTTAAGCGTTTAGTCGCAGGGTCGACCCATGAAGAAATCCGACTATCACAATTTTTGAGAGCATGCACATTAACGATGGAGTCTCTTACCATCGCAGGAATTACATAATTATTTGAGAACTCGCGTGATTAACGATGTGATTTCAAACCATCTTAAGAATAACAGTATCTCTACATGTATAACGCTACTAAGGATGCATTCAGCATCTTTGCACTATTGTAATACTGACGATGATAAGAGATCCAGTCGTTGTTGGGCAAGCTCTCATGTCCTCAATGTCCGAAGCACAAGGGTGGAAAGGGACGAGGAAGAGACTAGCACATTACGTTAAATAAGCCAACCAATTCATAAATAAAATCGGAAAAAGTCCGAGTCTTCTATATAATATTTATGATGCGATGTCAATTTGATCGTTCCCAGACGTTTTGTCCGTACTGCACCCTGAAGAAACAGGATAGCAGTCAATGAAAGCGAATGTTTCAAATCGCAGTCTCAATCAGATTTTTTGATGATAAGTTGCATTTTGATTATCTCCCGGAAGTTGTGTTCCTGCCTTTCGGTTTATTTATGCATTGTTTATGGTGGCGCTTCATTGTTTATGTTCTTTTTTGCAAAGATGTAAGAACTGCCAATAACAGACGGCGTCTTCCGGCTTCGGGGCCTGAGTCGTAGTTTCCTCCTTCATTCAAAGCTGTGTTCAAGGTAGTGAGTGAAGCGTATACTATCCTCTCTCTTTCTTCCATTCCTTGTCGAGAAAGGTTTTCAGTGCCTCAAGGCAAGAAACGAACAGACTTAGTTGATAGTAGAAAATAGAGGATTGTTTCACTAATCACGTAACCACAGGCGAAGGACCTAGTCCTTCAGTGATGTCATAGTGAGGTGCAGCCGACTCAGCCAAAACATAAACTGCCAGGGTCAATGGGGAAAAAGTTGCGATTAAAAAGGCTGCTATTATCCAGCGACTTTTATATTGATTTCACTACACTGGGGTATCTGGAAATAGTGCGGTTAAATGAACGATGGGATTGAGTGACTGGCAATGAGCTGTACTTGGGGACAGAACCACACCCACTTATGTCTGGATCCCCCCCCCCCCCCCCCCCCNCCCCCTCTTCGCTCGAACCTCACTTCTCATTTCCCTTCCTTAACGACCCTCTCCAAGTTGACCCGAGGCTGCTTGTAGGTCTAGCCACTTTCCTTATGAGTGTCAATGGCCCACCTCGATGTAAACAGATTAGAAAGAAAAGTTTCAACGTCTTCTTCAGGTAGGTCTAGAGTAGGTCACCTCCCAGCACCTCACTCTGGAGCTTGCTGTAAGAGTTCAAACCTGACCATCTGCTGCCGTTACAAACTAATATTCCTTACAGAGGCGGCGCCTGGTCTCAGTTTTTTGGGTAGACTAAAGTGGATCACATTTCCTTCAAGGGTTCTCATGTGACAGGAAAGGGTGGTTGAATGCATGGACATGAGCACGATGATGAGCATATCTGATCACAGGCAAACCAATGCACGGCGAAATTTGACAACGACGATGTACATTTCGTAATAAGAGGCTAAACAGAATTCAGCCCATAGAATGAACATAGTATTTTATTTTTCGGACTATGGTACACCAGACTATGTTGTCTCTTGACCACCAGTGTACCGGAGCCCTCTTAAGGACAGAGAATGATCTAGGGCTTCAGACTGGTTGCATCCCAGTCTAATCCGCAGGTCTTTTGGAAGAACACTGAATGCTCATTGGCTTGTTGTCAAATCTAATAGGTCGATCTAGAAGTGTAAAGTGACTCAGTACTCTGTATTATTCATTGTAAGCACAACTTATTTGTCAATGTTTTAAAAAGTTGCACATTTTGTCCCTAAACTTGCACTGAGGTTAGAGTGACCGCAAAAAGAAAGGTGGGCCTCAGCCCCTCTAGCCCTTCCGATGTCACACCGCCACTGAATGCGTGATTTTCAACCCCACACAACGTCAGTTAGGGCAGGGGGTGGCCAAGATGGGGTGGCGTGCGTCTCAGTCGACAGTGTTTAGTCTGTGGCAATTGTCTTTTCTGCCGGAAAAAAACTTTTTCCCCCTCTCTTTCATCTTTGCTCATCATTTTCGAGCCGCGCAGAGACGCTTGCGTAAACAAAATCCGGGGTTGACTTGAGGTCTAGCCCTGGTGCGCGCACGCACTCACATACATACCAATCAACTATAGCTACGCACACGCGCGCGCGCTCACTCTTATGTACACGCGCCAGCACTCGGGTTGATTTATTAGTCGAGCACCTGGGTATGTTTAAAAGTTGAAATTTAAACTGGGAAGAAAAATAACATTGAACAGAAGCAATTTCCCCGGCACATGAAGTACATGTACTTGCATTGTAGCACTTAGACATACCTTCTTATCAACGGGGCCCTGCAGACAAGAATGTTCCACTCAAGTCTGGCCACTCAACTTGCACATCTCGTAGAATCATACTCACGACATGTATCTTCGCGTACTAGTATACTGTCACGCTAAGAAAAAAATATGGTAATGCTACAGAGCGAGGTCTGTTGAATCCATATTTTTTTTTCAAAGTTCAATCATTTAATGTTTAACGCGTTGCCGAAAAGCTACAACGTTGGACTCAAGATCTAACGGTGGTGGGTTTGATTTCCACTATGCTCATATGTTAACTGCCCTGGGAGAAAAAAATATAACCTCTACATTTTCATCACCCCACCCGTCTGTTAAAGAGGTGGGTATACGTGTAGGTACGTGTATCCACGGAGTAAAAGATATTAAAAGTATGCTGGTGGTCTGCGCTTGTAAATGGCAACGGCACATTGAGTGCTCCCCAGGAAACTGAGACATTCCTTAAATGATCCGATCTGTTGGGGTAACAGAAGTGTGATGACGCGGGCTTGAGCGGGCATTAGTTTGCATACCAGACTAACCCTCAATATTACTAATGTCACAAAGGACGTAACTGTCCATTTGGAGAATCTCAAGGACGTTTCTCCCGCTGTGTTGGTCTGACCGCTTGGCCTATATCCAGGATGTGGATCATGTCCACCTCGCAGGCCAAGACGAGCTCGTGTCGGGTCTGTTGAGTCACACCATGCGACCAAGTTGTGGACTGAACTGGCCGAATGGTCCAGGGTGTCCCACTTTTAGGAGGTCCCGTGTCGGAGGACGAGAGAAACATTTATGGAGAGGAAGAGAGGGGAGGAGAAAAAGAGGGGAATTTGGGGTGGTCGAAAAGACACATGCTCAATAAAATAAGAACTGCTGTTCTAGTAGAGGCTAGACATGGAGAACCTAAACATGGTTGTATTGGGTCCACAGAGTCCCGACTAAAGTCGTCATGCCACGCCCCAGTCATTAAGCGTTTCTCCGACCCAGGGTCCCTGGACCTACACGTGGGAAATAAGTGGTTTATTAGCAAAAATTCAGGTTCAAGCTTCGTGACAGGTCTCTTTTTCACATGACTTGGTCATTTTATGACTTGTTCGGTATCTCTTTTCCTACAACCGTTACTTGAAACATGAATTTAAACCCTGTAATGGCCAATAGTCCTGATTTTGTCTATTAAGAGGTTGTCACGGGGCACTGACAGCGTGTTCAAATAAGGTGTGACAGTGAAAAGCCTAGTTATTTCCACTGTTCGTCATTGTCATGAATGTACAGTAATCATGTCCAATACCGATGTATGGGCCATCCAGCACACTCCAAGTATGCAAGCCCTTCTCATGTGTAAGCCCTTCTCATGTGTAAGCCCTTCTCATATGTGAGACCTTCTCATGTGTAAGCCCTTCTCATGTGTAAGCCCTTTTCATGTGTGAGACCTTCTCATGTGTGAGCCCTTCTCATGTGTGAGACCTTCTCATGTGTAAGCCCTTCTCATGTGTAAGCCCTTCTCATGTGTGCTGGCCTCTCTTTATTTAGTAGATCATTCCATTTTATGTCTGTGTTTTACATAAATTGTTTCGTATAGTGTTATTACGTCTGGACAATCCGCTGCCCTTTTGGCTATTATACCTACAGTAAAATCCTGATAGTTCGTCCAAGTGGTTGACTCGGCCACCGTTCTAGCTCGATCACTAATTACAGTCCCATCATCAGCCTTATGGTCTAGTTCATGGCGGTCCTGGGATACCACGCACAACCATGATGGGTGGTCTCATTTTTAGGCTGTTACGTGAGCCATATCTTACAGATGGATTTGTCGCCCACATTTTTAGGCTTTTAGGTTGCAGGAGCCTAATTGGTAAGAAAAATTGGACTATAAGAGTCGATAGCAGCAGAGTATTTTGGACAGATTGTGTAGAAATAATCGTATAACATGAAACCACTCCGCAAGAGTGATAAATTATGCCTTGAACTTGTAAAAAACATAATTGTTGCAGGCAGTGTTTCCCAATGGATTCAGCGAATTTCATTTGTGCGGGCTTGTGATCTGCAAAAAGAGGGCCAAATTTTTAACCCCTTTTCATCTAATTTAAAATTGTGAAAAATTTTAATGAAAGACCCCCACTATAAACAGTATATAACTTGAGCACAATGGTGGCATGGCACCAAACCTGCAGACTAGCCTTGGCCATCTCGGAACGTTCCTGTGGTTCCAGGAGAAAGTTTTATTAAATGGCAAAAAGAGGCTTTTACAATTTGGCCCCTGGAACCTCAAACGTGGTCAAAAGGATTTGTCATCCATGTGTGGAGGCACGACCAGATCTAAATATAATTCAGAAATTTGAGCCAAAATGAGCACCTTCTGGCAACGAATTGTAGAAGTTGGGGTGGGGGGAAGGGGGGGAGTGACAAGCAGAGAGTGTAGTTTGAGAGAGTGAGTGATTATAGCAGTAATGTCATGATTTGTGTGTCGGTTTAACTCTCGAAAGTCTGAGTGTCAGCTAGATGAGAATGGTAGATGAGTGGCAGTAGTGTGCATGAGAAACACGGTATATGTCTTGACAGTGGATTGTACTAATGTAATATTGTATTGTAATGCATTATGTTGGCCTATGGCCTAATAAAACCTTTGAACTTGAACTTGAACTTATATAAAATAGACGCTCTATAAAGAAAAAAAAACCTGTAGCCCACGTCTAAACCCATTATTGGTTACAGTTCTGTTGCATCACATGGACGATAATATTTTGGTAATGCTGTATGCTAAGCCCCACAGAGTCTTTTGAAACTACCGAATCTCATGTTACTTCTGCTCTTTGCGGCTCTCAACTACAGTACGAGCGTACATGAATGTTGCAATCAACCATTACTTCTGAAATGTCTGCATCGATGGTAAATCTGCGACCACGAAATGAGAAACTAGAAGAAAAAAAAACAAGGCAGCATATACGCGCACGCACGCACGCTCGCTCGCACATTATCATTAAAATATCTAGCACTATGACCTTACACGACCGGGGGGGGGTGTGAGATAGATTGCTGATGCATGAGCACTCTGTTACTATACACGCAATCTTTCATTTGAAGTATTTGAAAATGTATATCTATCAAAGAGATCACTGCAGGCGAGACTAGTACACTAAAGCTATTCAAACAGATAGCTAGACGCAGATAGGGTTTGGGGGAGAAGGTGGGGAGGGTTGGAGAAAGCGAGGTATTTTCGTTTCGACTAGGTGTCATAAAGTAATGGCTGTATGGCACCCTTGCGTAAACTACTGTTTTCTTAAGGAATGCAGGCACACTACATTCGCAGTCGACCTATAGGTTAATGTATGTAATACCACCCCTAGTGGTAGATAAATAATCGACGCCTTTGTGCTCACGTTGCGCTCCCGAAGCAGTTAGGTTATTCAGCTGTTGCTGGAGGCGCCCAAGACTCCTATTACAATGGCGCGGGCGTGCGACATGGGCGGCCAAAAGGGGTGGGCTCACAATGGGGGACCCCGGAGCCTTTTAGGTTCAGATCTTGACATAATCAGTTTGCCCAAAGGTACACCAACATCGAAAAGGAGTCATCCAAAGGAGGGGATAATTGGAACTTCAGCCCAACACTGAGATGGACTTTCTGACATATGAAAAATTCGGTCCAGCTTTCAGAAAGGAACACTGTGGGTTCAAATGTTCCTTTCTCAGAGTAGTAGCTATGTCTTCCTCTCAATATTCCGTCAACATTCTCATAATCCAGTATCACATGATACCCTTCTGAAAATTGGACTCATACTCCAGCATGCCGCCATAATTTGTCCTTTCTCAAATCTGAGCACAAGTTCCAATGAGCCGCTAATCCGCAATGTTTCTCTCTCAAAGTCGGGCATAATTTTACGTATGTCAATAAGCCCATGCGAGAGATGGGTGCAAGTACCTATTATCAATTCTTTTGAATGTCCATTTTTCAGCGCTGGGCATCAGTTCTTCATGACCATCCCCCAGTGTTCTCATTCTCAAGTTCCCATGACCACCACACCCTAAAGCTCCATTTTGAAAGTTGGACGTAAATTCCGTGAGTCCCTTCTGGAAGTTGGGCCGAAGTTTCTGTAAGCCACTTCCTCACACACCCACATCAAAGTTAGGGCTGGGTCGCCGTACGCCACTACAAAGACTTCATGCCCTCTCTCGAGTACTGGGCCTAAGTCCCTACCAAATCCTGTCCGAAAGGGTTACGCCGCCGATGACGAGTATTTGGCTGGGTGTTCTCTACACAAGCCACTTGGTGGCCAGGTATAGTACCATGTCTGGCAGCCTCCACCGGAAGAGGAACCTTGCCACCAAAGTCCTGTGGATGCGCGCATGGATGTGGGAGGAATCGACGCCACATCCGGTTTCCTTGATACACTATCTGGAGAGAATCTGCCTTCGCTTCCCTCCGTCTTTGTGTACACGAAAAGAGATCATGAATGGGATGATTGAAGGAAAGAATAAATAAATGAATGAACAAGTGAATGGATGGAAGAACGAATGAATGAATGAATGGGATTGCCGATTGATGAATGAATGAAGAGGGTAGGTGATGTAAACAGTCTTACCTAGCTCGCAATTTGGTCCAATATAACCGTGTCGACACTCGCAAACGTTGGGCGCTATACACTTGCCGCCGTTTCGACATTCTCCATGGCAGTGAGCTGAAACACACAGAGATATCAAACTTTGAACATAAGGATTATCTTTGTGTAAGTAGCAGTAAATAATGATCTGAACAGCTTGATGAAACTAAATGGCGTTCAGATTTTTTTTACGCCCATGCTAAAGTGATCCAAAGTTATAAGTGAATGTGCGAGATTAATATAATTTTTAACATAATAAAGTAATCTCTTTTTTAAATAGCTTTTTGGAAATATTCAGTGTTTAGTATGGTAGCAATACTAGGGTCACCACAAAAAGAAATTAATGCCGTCAATGACAAAGACAATGACAGTGATGTGATTATGACGTTGACGATAAAGACGATGATGGTATTGATGAGGATGATGACAGTAAAAAAAAAACGGCAGCAACGTTGTCATGAATTCCTGTGAAAAAAAAAGGTGAACAGAAGACGAGATTCCATTACTGCCCCCACAAAACAGACAGCCATTATTAGTTAGCTCGGCCATTCATACCTAATCATCACTTTGTGCTAAAGACAGCTATAAACCACGGCTTGACCAAAGAGGGAGCATAACCAAAGGAGAAGAAGAAGAAGAAGAAGAAGAAGAAGAAGAAGAAGAAGAGGCAGAAGTGAAAAAAAATGGTAGCGAGCAAAGAACAGAGCAGAAGTCCCACTGATGAAACGTGGCTTTCATGTGGCATTCCAAACGCTGCATGTTTTACGATCACTTGGAGGGAATTGGACAGACGAAGTAATGTGGGGTGATGGACGGTCAGAAATTATGAGCGGCTGGTCAGGGCAGCTATTAGGGACACTGACTGGAGGTTTTGTTGCCGTCGGTGTAGGTGTTGGTGCTGCTACATTTTATTGCTGCTTATTACCATAGCCGACTTCGCTTATTTCCAACCCCACGTGAGTATGGAACACGTTCCAACTACGTATTGGTTATGATGTTCACTCTCGAATTTAGCATAATTATGTAGACTAGTGTGCATTGTGCATGTATGTTTAATGTCTGTGACTCGCGATTAAACTAAATTACCGCTTAGCCGGGTTGCGATGAAGCGGAATTGTCTTTATCTTTGTCTGAATCATACATCTTACCTACACTAATTACTGTCTAGAGGGCAGGAGTTGAGGTTCCGATCTTCGCTTACAGTGCAAGAGAGCGATTACGAAAGAGAGATGACGGGGTGGGCTGCTCTACACAGCCAAAATGTGCATTGTTTGTTTCAAGAAGATACAGTTTAGATAGTACCCTTTTCCTCACCGTCTATCTACCTGCTGGCTGCTGGCGCACGAGTTAGTTTATTATTCATGATAATAATATAATAATTATGTTTAATGTCCTTCAGCGTCTGTGTTATTGTTGTTCTACCTGTTAGCCAGGCGTGCACAGAGGTCATAGATCTACTGTTGATACTGATGAACATGGGCTTATGTAAAAGAGGACTGACAAATAATTAGTCTTAAGGTTTTATGGAAGTTGTGGTGGTGATGGTGGTGGTGGTGGTGGTGTGGTGGCAAAGTGAGGTGATATGAAGTATTTTGCGGCAGTGATGTGTAACGCCGGTAGTGGCGGTCGTGAAAGTGGTGGTGCCATTGAAAGTGGTAAAGCAGAAATAGCGTAGTGGAGGTGACAATGGCGGTGAAGCCGAGAGGAAGAATGACGTGTAATAATTTGTGATTATGGTGTGGCCTCGGTGCTCGTGCAAGCGCTGGTGCCACTGAAAGTGGTACAGCAGACATAAAGCAGTAGAAGTGGTGGTGGCGGTAACAGCCAAGAGATAGTCTGCCATTGTCTGTGGTAGTGTTGTGTAAGCGGTAGTGCCATTGAAAATAGCATTGTGGTAGTGATAGTAGCGGTGACAGTTAAGTTGGTGGTAGTAGTGTGATAGAAAGATGGTGTAAACGACAGTGCCATGTGCATGGTTGCAGAGGAAGTGTGGTAAAAGCGGCAGCTCTGGGGTCGAATGACATGCAGTAGTATGTTGAGATAATGACGTATTTCGGTGGGCCTTCTTTGAACTACTCTCAACAATACCAACTCCTTTCTTTAAGTTCTGGTGAATGTACTTGCATTGTTTACACAATTTATATAATAAATTCTATTTGATAGTCAGGCCTAGTTTGACCTACTTTAACCATCTGTCTGAAGCCGGCATACCTATCAATCAGTACTTACAGATGTAAGTACTTCTTTAAATACTGACTGGTAGGTATACCTGCATCGTCTATGTAAGAAATTATGTTTGGTATCAAAGCTCGACCTGGTCTACTTTTAAAGTACCTGAAGTTACGTCTTTAAACTCCTTGTATCGCTTATGTTATGAGGAAAGTGGGAAACACTTTGACTGTTGACGGAAGTGACTGGTAAGGAAGGTGTGAAGCCGGTAGATGGCGTGTCACCCAAGAGATGTTGCAGACAGCTGGGAAGACGGTAAGCGCGAGATCACGTGATAAACAATGGCAGCTGAGTGGTCGTGAAGTACTTAGTAAGTACATATTACGTGATCGGTGCTTTCAAGTTGTTTATAATGTGGCTGGCGTAATGCCCACAATGGTAGTGATTTTTACACAGTTTCAAGACCTGAGTGGTTCTGGTAGGTTAAGTGGGGGTACCGTATTTACTTGTAGTAGCGATTGTTACACTGTTTCCAAGCTGATGTTTTTGTTACCAAGTGTATTGTTTCTCACTTTCTCCACTGCTGGTGGCTGGCATTTTGTGACGCTCCAAACTTAATTAGTAAAAGGGTCAAATTCAATGGCCTTGTGTAATGTTATTTTGATGTTCATTGCTTCAACTGTTACTAGAATAGCATGGTCATATTGGTACAGCTTTGGACTGAAAATCAAAAGATCGCGGATTCGATTCCCTAACATGCACGGTCATGTTGTAAGTGCCTTGAAAAACGATTTCATTCACATTTTCCTCTCGTCCGTAAAGTGGTTACCTGATTAGAGGCAGTAGAAGATAATGTCAGAATGCCAGTGATCAGTGCCTATGAGTGGCAGAGGAAATGTATGCTGCCTAGGGAGTTTAGAAGGTCCTAGAATGCTGGGGTAATGATAGTGTAAAGTCGTATGAGCGGACAGTAGCCTGGCAAGGACACTTACAAACTACATTATTATTATATGTAAAATGCTTTACTTGTTATTTTTCAAAATGCTATAATACTGAGGTTCAATGCCCTTTATTATTCTTCACTGCCCTCGGTTAATGCTTAGTGGTCTCACAATGTGTTGTGTGATAACTGTCACTACAGTGTCTGTAGCCTCTGTTAATATTCAGTGTTCTTTATTGATAGGCAATACCTTTCGGAAATGTGTCAGATCAGTGTTCAATGTTTTGAGTTATTGTTCATACGATTGATCTCTTCTTGTGGCAGACAACGGATTTCTCATTATTTCTGCCGGAAGTTGGTGGTGGATGAAAAGAGACAGACAGGGGAAGGCACCAAGAAGGTCAAAAGAGCAGACAACTCTTAAATTACGACGAGCAGGTACAGTGCAAAGGTCATCGTAGTCTTTCACTGTCTAGGCCATAACCAGTTTGATGACCGACCAATAGGTGTGAGGCAAATAGTGTGAACCCGGGGTTACGGTGTTAAATCTGCACGTGGGGAACTTAGGGTTAGAAATAATAAAACGAAACAAGCTGAGGAAAGCAATGGAATCCTCCACGCCTATTACAAACGACCGTATACAACACACTGATAGTACGACAGTTCTGTTTACAATGTTTATAAAATCGGAGATGGATATTAGAAACTATCTTTACAGGCAATTAAACAAAGTAACGTCTCACAGTGATTGTTATGTCAGAAATCAATGGCGACAGAGTCTTGCAAAACGTCGATGTGACATTTTAGCTATTCCCACTGAAATTGACCACTTCGAAACTGGTGAACATCAATAGCGCAAACTGAACAAACCATGGGCAATCAAGAAAGACTTTTCCATAATTGTACTGGCAATGAATTTACTGAACTTGAGTGCTTTCTGGAACTTTCAAAAAGGGCTTCATTAGTATTTACTAAGAAATTGTGCAGGGCTTCGATAAACAGTCTGAGGTCTTCATGCCCTACAATGACTGAATGACGCATCTCGAATAACATTAATTCAAGCTCTGACGTCACACTCCATTAAAGTGTCAATAATATTGTCATATTAACACCTGCGGCACGACTATTTGCACTTAAACGGCCAGTGGCCGTCCATTTGTAATGTAAATGATATAGAAGTGACTACAAACAATAATAGTTCTGATTTTGTGTGTGTGTGTGTGTGTGTGAAAGAAACAGGCGTCATTTAAAGCTTGTTTTTCTCTGTAGGCGAGCCAAAAGCTTGTAGGCAGACAAAATGCAATGCTGTGGACCTGGCAGTTAGGTCCTTGCAGTTACATGTAGGTGCTTGCAGTTAGGTCCTTGCAGTTAGGTGCTTGCAGTTACGTGTAGGTGCATGCAGTTAGGTGCTTGCAGTTAGGTCCTTGCAGTTAGGTGCTTGCAGTTTGGTCCTATTACGTTGTGGTGAGGTGACATCCACACCACAGATAGTGGCGTACATTACGCGCTTTAAGTCTGACCTGGTCTGGCGACCACCTTCATGTGCCGGTTCGCCGTTAATGCTACTAGAATTCAGAGACCATCTTCATTTTACTATGTATTTGATCTGTACAACGACCGCCTGTCTCTAACCATATAAAACATGAAGAAAACTACTGTACTAATTTGCTAATTGGTGAATTTGAAACTCGTAAAAGCCATTGCTAGATTTTGCTCACTAATTTTTTGCAGTGCACCACCTATGTATATATTTTCGGACTCAGGCCTGTGATAAAGTTACACTAACTTGAGAACCTGCATGGGAAAAACTTTTCTCAAGTTTTCTACTCAGTAAAATCCAACCTGTATAACTCAGTATAAGGAAATCGCCCGTTTTAGGCGACCGCATATTGCTTGGTCGTCTACGTGTAATCGTCGACAATACTTATAGAAATACTTCAGTTACAGCTAGACTATGTCTTCAAGTCGGGACAGCCAAAAAAAAAAGTTCCAAGACTAGACAGGTGTACTATTTACGATTACAAGAAGATGATGTCGTTGACACCAACTTCCGACCCGGACCTGGCACAGTCACAATCAATGACGCATGCTTGATGGGCACATTCACGACTTGCGCACTCAAGTTCAGTCATAACCGGCAGGGTCAAACCGGAGGTCAGACAGGGAGGTCACGAGGGCTATTTGTGAGCTTCATAAAAACCTGGAAACTTCTAACACCTCTCGGACATTGAAGTATAAAACAGGACATTTACTGCCCGCCTCTCTGGTATGGATGTCTACTTGTCCGAGTCATGAAAAAAAAAATTCATTTGGGAATCGTTGAATACATTCTTTGCTTTATGTGTCACGTCTGTGTTTCCGGCCACCGTCTAGCTTGTGTCGTAATTAGATTAGATCTACGCCTACGGAAGTTATGGAGATGGTGTGATCACTTTTTGCCGTGTGAATAATTTATTGCAGACACGACGCAAATGGTCAATGATTTGTTTTGGAATTGGGCCCGGGGGAGGAGGGGGGAGTGGGTATAGGAAAAGATGGGACAAACATCATTTCATCTTATTTGCTTTTTGTCTTCCTTCATATTCTCATAGGTAACTTTATTTTTTTTTTGCTGAGCGATTTTGTGGCGGAATGGTTACGGCGTTGAAATCAGAAATCAAAGGGTTGTGGATTCGATTTCCGACCACGGTCATTGTCGTTAGTGCTTTGGGAAAGCATTTCCTTCACATTTTCCACAGTCCATCCATTCGAAAAGTGGGTATGTGGCTATAGGCAGTGGAAAATATTGTCAGAAAGCTTGTGATCAGCACTTGTAAATGGCAGCAGCAGTGAATACTTCCCAGAGACTTGATAAAGTTCTAGAGTAATCAGGCCTGCTGGGGTAATAATGATGTAAAGTCGTATGAGCGCTCACTAGCTGGATATCAGACTTATAAACCGCATTATAAACATAATATGAAGTGTTTGTGTGTGTGCTGTGGGTGAATTAGACATCAGACTCCTGCCTCCAGTGCCTCTGGTCTGGATGCTTAAATATTTTAAAATAAAGCTGGTGGAGAGCTATGTCGTTGCTGAATATCGATACTTTCAATTTTAAGACATTTTTACGTTAGCATCAGAACTGGAGCTCTGGAGTGTGATATCGTTTCGATATTTTCAATACAAGCGACAATAACAAGCCTGACCCAGACTGCCTTCCTTGCAGCAGTGTTAAGGGGTATCGAAGGGGGATCGTAACGCTCAGACTATTCACACTTCATTAACAAAGTATTTTACCTTGAGATGCTCTGAAACTTTCAAGCTCCTCCTTTAATACGCAAGGATCGAGTATACGAACTTCCAAAGTGACCTTGTGCCATTCGCTGACACATGACAGTAAATGAGCCACAGCCAATAGCACAAGCGCAAGAGTTTTCTTGATGGTCAGAGCTAATCCTCCTTTTTTTTTTATCATATTGCATTCTTTCTATGTCTCTTTCTCTCTCTTCCCTCCTACCCCTTCTTTACTGCCCCTCACGCCCTCTCCCCTCTTCCCTCCATCCCTTTCTTCCAGTTTTCCCATGCCTGAATCCGGCTGAGTCCTGATGAAGCCGTGATTAACTCACTAATGACAATGAAACGACCGAAACGCCCCATTACTGATGTCTGTATATACATAAATAATTGTATGATATATTTTCCATTCTCTTTAACCCCTTTGAGCACCTGAATAGATTATAAGGATCGTTCGGTTGTTTTTCAACCTCACC
>JAWQUT010000284.1:396315-412760 GCA_033807755.1 Ellobium chinense
CCCTGGCGGAATTTGTTGCCCCATGTTTCTGCAGCACATTAATCTGTCCCAAGTTTTGATGGTACAGAGATTTCACTTTCAAGTTCGGATTTCTATGGGACCGTGATGGCAGAGGTAGCCATGCGTTATGGCATTTCCTGGCATTATCGTCGTACTGCGCGTTATGAACTAGTCTGGAATCAGATATGAATTTCACGGCTATTTCGTAACTTGCAAATAAAATCATAACACCAAGCAATGCCATACGTGCTTGTCTACCTCTGTCATCTAGATCCGTTAAAAGATCCGAATTTGAAAATAAGTGTCCGAAATTTTTGAGATGATATCGAAATTACGGAGCCAGATTTCAATTTTAATACCGATATCCATATAATCAAAAGTATCGATACTAGAAAACGATGTCGCCCATCAGTGAATAGATTGTAGTTTTAACCTGATCTCCCACAGCCCCTCATCCATGTTGGTACTCCACCTCCGTCACGTGCTCTTTGCTTACTTACTCACTTGATTGCTTTGACATAGTTTCACACCTCAGCTCAAGGAAAGCCACTCACCCCCGCCCCTTTCAACCCTTATTGCTTCAGTCTTTGGAAGATTAAACACAAAAGGCTTTTAGAGAGGTAACTTCCGGTAATCATAATCGTGTTGAAATAGGTCACATCGTCTCCTCCTGTTAATACTTAGCTACATGTAATTAATTGTGTGTGAAATGTAGCCTACAGTATTTGAACTTGATCTGATGACCACCTTCATAACGCGGCCACCTGCATAATGCGACCAAGATCCTTCTATATCGTGCTCCCAAAATGAAAAAAAGTACTTTGAAATACAAAAGTACTGTCGGTTGGCGACGTTGAAATTTCGTAAAGAATACAAAGATTGTACAAAAATTAAAAATGATTAGCTTTTTCGATACGCACGGCATAGATGTATTTTCTTAACCTCTTGATCTTTATTAAAGTAGCTCCTAGACGTACTAGTACGTTCGGAAATAGCATACTTCTGTTGTATCGAAGTACCGATACGTACTTTTCCCTCTAAAATGAACTGTTTCTACCTAAAGCCTACTGCCAATGAGCTTTTGGTATATTGGTGGCAGCAGTATTTGAAAAACATGACACAGCCAAAGGGTTAATGAATGAACACATGGCAATATCATCAACATGTGATAACGCCTGTGCGTAATTTATAGTATTTTTGGAATACAATTTCTAATAATACGTGAGTTACAGCACTTCGCATTTCATTGATCATGTTAACATTTTTATGAATTTTCATAGCACTTCAAACAAATAAACAAGAAAACAAACAAACAAACAAACAAACAATCAAAATCAGGAAGGAAAATATTTAGCAAAGTTAGGTAAAAACAGGTTTTACAATAAACTTCCTCCCCGTTCACAGAAACAGAATGTTACCGTGCTCATAAACATTAAGGAAAACGAATATAGCCCACGCTTAACAAGTATTGTTACAAAAACAACTTGTTTACCTCGCTCCACGGATCTTTAGTGCGACCACCGTGAAAGTAACTAGCCTGGTCTACTGTAGAGAACACCTTCAAACAGAGGTTAAGAAAACTCTGAGAGTAGGACCGGGCTCTTCAATTTCAAAATAAACACCTAGCAACACCTAGACTATGCCGACTGGGGCTATCTCTCTAATGTGAAGAAAGGGTTTCAGGGAGAAGACTACCCTTCTAGTTTAGATTCTATAGTGCATTACTGTGGTACACACTGTCCTTTTGAAGTCAGTACATTCTGCTTGGAAAATTGCGCACTAAAGCACTAAACTGTAAATGTGTTTGCTGTTGTGGCTGGTGATGGCAGGAAAGCAGTATCTCAGATTACCGTTGTTACTTCACCAGCAGATTTTACGTACGTATCCAAGACAAATTAACTAAGACAAATTAAGCGTCACACAACATTATTCAATATTTGGAAGTTGAGAATCAATTATGAAATAATTAAGAAAATGTGCTAAAGCAATAATTTTGTTCCTGAAGCAAACTTTAATGAATGAAGAAGGCTTTTCCCAAACTCAGTAAGTGGACTCTGAAAGTTTTTGAAATAAAAGCAAGTAAGGTAAGGGTAATTGCTCTTCACACCATACTCTTTCATTTACTTTATAATATCATAACTCTTGAAGGAATTCAGATTTCAAGTTCAATTTTCTCATGTATGATTTAATAAAGGCATGCACCCTGGATACACATCTAACTCACTTTGAAACGAAAGAGCACTTTTCAGCTGCTCTTACTAAAGTGCTATCGCCTCGAAGGATATTCGAGATTCATATTACCAAAGTGATAGCATCATCGAGAGTTCAGTGACCCTCACATTAATGCATGTGAGTGAAGTGTGTCTTATAGTTTTCGAAGCTCTTTTACGGACTGTTAATGATTACCTTAAGGGGTCTAATTCTGCTGAAAGTAGTCAATATTTACCTTTTTTCGGATAGTATGACGTTGCTTTTCTCGTGTTCGATCAAGTATAATTTCGATGTCAACTTCTTAAAAGTCCATTCCCACCACCCTCCTCCCTTTCTATTCTCGCCTTCACTATTAATACTATTATTTTTTCGGTACGTGAAGAGTGTCCACACATCATTATTCTCTCTTCTTGTCATGCCACGAGTCTATCAGCCAGCCATGTAAGGAATTGGTCTACTTTTCAACACTTTTCAAAGAAGAGTAGACGTCTACATCCGCACAATTTCCTAGACTGTCAAATGCCAAGAAACATCCCATTTCTCTAAAAGATAGATATTTTATCTCTGTTAGCACACACTTACTGACTGACGCCCAAGGACTTTGAACTAATGAACAAATGTAAGAACATGTGCCTGCTGACCCTGGGTATACAAGGACGAACCACAACATGGACAAACTCTCTATTCATTAGTACAAGGGCCGTTGTAAGCCAGGGAGGGTTTGGAGGGAAATTCACTTAAAGTATTAGTGGGTCGACACCTCATTTTTTTAGGCATCGGGATACCCCGTCTCTAAGTAGACTATCTAAAGTATGAATATGGTTTCGATTCGGATACTTAGTAGGGATAAGCATTTCCACCCTTTTACTATACTTTTGATACCACTGGCAATCTAAGTCAGAGAACCTGTAGCTGCTTACATTGAAAGTATCAAAATGGTATCAAAACTGTAGATCTTGAGGTTTCATGCAATCAAAACTGCGGATCATCGAAAGCATCGACACTCAGTGAGGATACCGCCGCATTAACTCAACCCACCCCATCCCACCCCACCCCCACTCCATTCAAAACATTCAGCTGCTATTGAGGGGGGAAAGGGAAACGCCAGGGCTGAGGTTCGAAGAGACAGCTACGGTCCTTATAACTGTCCTGGATAAAAGCAGTGAAGGCCGCCAACGGCACTTACATGACCTTCCACCTCTTCACCTCTCACCTGTCCGGAGATCTCTGTGAGTAGGGATGACAAGATGACCATAACATCCATTTACCGAATATCCTGGCTCTTCAGTCTCCACCGGTCCGCACGGTCCGCCGGGCTCCCCATCTTCCTACTCACCTTGCTCACCCTAGCATCTCACTCGGCACGGCGTGAGCAAATCTCCGCCATCTCGAGAGTCCGAGACCATCTCGTTTTCCCCGGCCACTTCCTGGACTAATCATAACCTTCTTCACTTACACTCCCCGCTGGTCCTGCCTCCAACACACACACCCGCCAATTAACTTTAACATTATCAAGTACTTCCAAATTCCTCCATCCAGAACCTTTACCCACTCGGCCTACCATCCTTGTCTGAAATCTACCAACCATAGGCGTCGACATTATGATGCGTGTCTCCCTTTTCTAGGTGACCTCCCTCCGCCTTTCCTCTTATTTCAGTTCAATCCTTGTAAAAATGATTATTCACTAACCAGTATGGCCCTTCTTGCCCCCGCTAGCTTTCTGGCCAATGGTCACCTATCTTCCTCCCCGCCCCACGCCCNACAAATTTCTGATATGATTACACTTTTCCATGAAAAATAACAAAAAAAAACAAAAACAAACCCAACAAACTTAAGCCAAATTAAGAGCCCAAAATGCCAGACCTTAACTAACAAAACACACTATTTTTAACCTCGCTACTCTTCAACAGATTTTCCCATTCTTCGAAATTTCTTCACCAGACCACGCACTAGTCTAGATCAAGAGAAACTCAGTTTCACTGAATCTAATAAAAAAAAATGACTAGGGGTGGCAGCCTTGGTGCTGATTATCAGTAAGAACTGCAACAACTGATCCCATAGTGTCTGCAAATGGTTTGAGGAAGAGGGAGGAGGGAAGTTGTAGATGAAAAATAGAGGGAGGAGGTCTTTCAACCACTGATCATTTATCATGCAGGGTGAAGGATGATGCGAAATCAGCAAAAAAAATGCAAAGATCATAATCTTGAGACACGAAATCTCGTTGGAAACGCCTATGGTTGGAGGAGGTGACAGGAAGGAGAGGGTAGGAACATGCCCGTTGCTTTAGGATTGTTTGTTTTGTTTAAAATACACTTGTAAATTCTATTTTCAGCACTCAATTTTTCATAACTCTGAACAATAATGTCAGTGTTTCATGAGGAGAGTTTGGAGCGAAAGTGGCGGAGCTTGGACAACTTCCTATGAGCGATCCAAACTAAACACCAGTGCCGACACATGCCGCTCCTTGGGACCCCTCCCCCCTCCCCCAAACACTCCCATCCCTCTCCTTCAACCCTAACCCCCACCCCATCCCCGTCCCTCCAAACACTTTGCCACTTGTCAACAATAAACAGCTGACTTAGACTGGCCGTCCGGCCCACCTGAAAACACGTGCGCTATGAGGTCCGCTGATGGATGGCAGCGTGAGGCAAGACTGACCATGAACTGACCACGGAGTGACCACAGGCAATTAGAACTGACAATGACCTGAGGTCAGATGGAGTTACCAGACCGTCGCCACTCCTCTCTCATCCATGTGTTAATTGTCTTTATTTGTCTTGCCTGCCCATCCCACCCACTGCCACAGGAGTGGCCGGACGCTTTCGTCAACAGGTCCTCGCTAAGTTAAATTTGTTTACAGAGGCAACATCACATTTGAAGATTGGTCCATATTTTTAGAGAGCTTTCGCAGGTTTAGGGTATGTGGAGGCTGGACTTTCTAGATTTTCAGGTAGACAGACAATTAAAGTTAGCAAAACAAACGGAATACGAGACATACGGACGAGCAGCACCGCTTTGAAGGTTGCTCCAGATTTCTAGAGAATTTTCGCAGACATTGAGCCAGTAAGGTTAGAAGTCGGATTCTCAGGTGTATAGCCATTAGTAAACGGACGGCGAAACAAATGGCACACGGGTAAAGAAGGCTGGTAGACTAAAGGGACCAACCTTAGTAACTTTCGCACCTCACAGACTTGCAGAATGGGTGGGTCTGTTCCAGGTACCATCGCCTCATTGTAGCACCGGACGCCCTTCCACTTACTCTTTATCCATGCCTCACATTTCTTTCTTTCTTTCTTTCTTTCTTTCTTTCTTTCTTTCTTTCTTTCTTTCTTTCAGCGTATTCTTCCCTCTGTCCTAACTTTCTTTGATTTCATATCGTTTATGTACTGAATTTATGTTATTGGCCTAGAGTCTATAAAGACTTTGAATCTTGAATCGTTTCACCTATTTGATGCTTTCTGCGCTCTCTTTTGTGTCAAATATTTTTTCTTTCTTTCTTTCTTTCCTACGCTCTTTTTGTCTTTTATTTCTATCTCTCTTCTGCACTCTTTGTCACCCTTTCTCTACTTCTTCTGATCTTACTTTCTTCATGTCTTTGCCATCTCCCCCTCTCACACTCTAGCAATATCAGTAAGCCAGTGTCCTATATATCCCCTTAATTGTGCCATTAACTCATTGCCCATTCCAGCTTGCAAAGACATTTGCCAGTCCCGTGACCTAGACTCTAGGCTACCACGCTTCACTCCATATTACTGAGCAGCGGATGAAGAATAAATCATAGACACACGACACATCATCATGGGAAGATAAAAAACACAGGTCGACTACCAACTCATGGCGCGCAATTGGCTAAATTAGTGACGATGATGTCAGTTACAAACCGCTAATTGTGCTTTCATCTTCTGGGAACCAGGGAGATAATTAGCGAATAAATCCATTAGTTACACGAGTCAAAACACAGCTACTGTTTCATAGTAGGGTGAACGTATGTTAAAAGTTCTTCTGACTTCCAGGTAAACCAAACCATAATATGAACTACTTCTCCCGCCTTAAGTGTGAAAATATTTAGTGGGCAAACAAATGTGAGAATACAGACTAAAACATCTTCTAAAGGAAGCCATATTCAGTCCAACCAAATACGACCGGAAACTTGGTAGAAACACAGTTCTTAACGACCAACTTGTGGAGATAAAAGGCGTGAATTAAAGGAAGGTTTTTTATGAAACAGTGGTTTCCAACTTGTCTTGGTCAGTCTATCCCACAGAATAAAAAAAAAATCTACAGAAACACTAACAGCAATTTTCCAGATCTCGCGAAACGTCATCATCAGCAAAAGAAAAGTGTGGCAATACGCGGTCAACAAGTAAGGCTGGAGAAAAACAGTTTGGTCCACGTGAAAACAAAGGGGCGACAATCTGTCAGTGATGGTAGATATAACGGACTATTTCTCATATACATTTTCTAAATTCTGTGGTGTACTCTGAGATGCCACCAGGCAATTCTGTGTACTTCATCCTTAAAACCTCTCACGTGGTCATGATGGAGTAATGTCAATAAAGGTAACACATGTTCAGCTATTGAATTGTGTGATAAAGTCCTCGCATATCCGCTGGAATTCACAGACAATCCAGGGAGTAAGAAGCATGTCTCAGTTAATGAAAGCCAATGTTTCACATTGCAACACTCGATTTCCTTAGTAAATACTGTTGTGATTGTGACCATCACCTGCTCTTAATACTAAGCCTGCAAGCGCACCTTTGACAGAGGCCCCGGAATATGTCTCTAAGAAGTACTCCCAGGGGTACAGGCATTCCCAATTTGGACACTCCTCTTGTCAAGAGTTTTGTCGTTAGCCCAAACGTGGCCGAGAGGGGTTATCTCTTCAATGACAAGTTGATCAATTTCCAGATACTGGCATCGTCTTTGTGGACAGATAATTGATGAGCATGAGGGTTAGAGCGCGGGGGAGGAGGAGGTCAAGCGCAAACATTCATTCCAATAAACTGATAATGTAGATAGCAGCATAGTTGTATTACAAAGAGATTCCAAAAAAAACCTAGACACCTCAAAAGCATAGCTAATGAGATCTCCATTTATTCAAAAGAGTGGATAGTGATTTACACCGCAGACATTACAATGAGAATGTAAAGTGATAACAGTGAAGAGCGCTTTACACTGAGAGTGTAACGTATCAGCAGTGAACAACGATTTATACAGTAGGCTGTTATAATGAGAGTGTAACGAAACAGCAAAGAGCAGCGATTTACATCGAAAAGCGTTACAGTGAGAGTTTAAAGTAGCAGCGATGGAAGGCGATATACACAGATAAATGTAACATCGTGTAAAATTATAACAGTAGACAACGATTTACACGGTAGATTGCTATACTGAAAGTGTAAAGTAATAACAGGAGACACCGATTTATACCGTACATGACAAAACTTATCATAGAAAACCGACACAAAAATGTACGTTTTTGTCGACGAGACACAATTAAGATAACCGACCAGTGCTGTACACTGTCATTATCATCTTCTTTTTTTTCTAAATGGGATTGCAAAACAAAAATAATTTTTAAAAAAGTCGGCAGACTGGGAGGTATGGAGCAGTTTTATACCTGCCAAATTAAAAATAATGGTAGCAACAAGATCAAAATAATTGCAGAGGGATTCCTTGGCTGGCTGCTAATGATGAAAATGAACGGATCTGTTTCCTAGCTGTCTGTTTTTGGAAGACCCAGAACTCATATACAAAAGATACATGTTCACGAATTGCCGTTTTTATCAGCCAGGACACGAGAAATGTAGGGCAATTTGCAACAAAAGCCAACACATAAGGCGAGAGCCACCTCAGATTGTTGATGATTCGCTTTAGGTAGTTTGTGTTAACCTTTGTGGGTACTGTCATGTTAAAACTTGTCTACGATTCCGCGTTCTGGCACATCAAATCTATTTTCTTCTGTCGCAATCAGCACTTAGACCCACGGGTTTATTTGGAAGACTGGTATCATTTGTTTCTTTGTTAAACATACGCGGGGGCGCTAAACAGCGCCTATCCTTTGTACCTTTTTGCGCTCCCTTGTGGTATAAAAAAGGCCCACAACCTGTACCGCCACCATCTATCATTTACCTGGCCTCAAACAACTCCTACGCCCGGACTCTGCCGCTTACCTCCCCCTGGCTGGAAGCTTGAAGAGTTCTACTAACACCTGGTCGGATCAAAAAGAACGCCAGACAGGGGGAGATAAGAACGGATGGTGAACAAAACAGAAGACGAAAGAAGAAAAAAAATCCTAGAAGATAAGCAAATAAACAAACTATTCTCTGATGACCCGATGGACGGAGATATTTCATTTTTTTATTGCTCGCTGCTGTATGCACTCTCGCCTCTGCTTCGGTCAAGATCCAATTAATCCTCGGCTGATGAGACAAACCTTTATCCATCTTCAAACAACGATCTAATTGGACGCCGCCTTGAAGCCTTGCAAAGCCGTCTGGATTTTTCAATGAGATGTTTAAGTAAGAAAACGACGCGATGCTTTTACTTTTTAGACTTTCTTTTTTGGAACCCAAGTCACTGTTTATATGTGCACTATCTCCAAGGCGAAACTAAGCACAAGCCGCTGCCAATTCTGTTCCGATTTTTATCTGGCGCGAATCACTGTCTGCTACATATCTCCCTACATTCTGCTCGGTCAGTGGTTTAGACAAGTGGAATCGAAAACAACTTGTTAACCAACCAGGTTGGGGATTTAGACCGTTCGTGAATGGACTAACTTGATCCTCGTTCAGATTTAGCCACTATGCCGCCAAAATCTGTCTAAATTCGTTAAGTTCAAAAATGGATCATATGAATCATAGCACTTTATACATCAATCAGCTACCTCAGCCCACTATACGTTTGGTGGTGCACAAACACCGGGTCACCTATATCTACTCAGATTTAGCTAATTAAAGAACAGGCAACCGGAACATGTACACGTTTGTATAGTCTTTTACTTTTTATAATAGACTGTGCATTCCCTCTTGGCTGAGTCAGGTGAAGAACTAGCTTCATTCCCCAATTTGACTTTGAATTAACCATTTCTAGAACAAGCCACTAATATCCCCTGGGTTAAGCCACATCAAGGAATTATCATTTTTAACCATTTAAAGAATGGGTCATTTGGATCAACCTGGTTCAGTCAATCTGAGAATTGGCCATCTTCAATAGCTTGGATTTACCCAGTTCAAATACTAATTATAGGCTATCCAAACATGCTTAGACTTATCCAGTTCCAAGATGGGTTGCCCAGATTCAATTAGATTTAATGGGTTAAACAGAGAGCACGAAAGAAAACAAAAACACAGCAAAACCGGCTGCGGACAGAGGAATTCTCCATCTCCCTTTGAAAGAGGGAAATTCCATGGAGCTTGTCAAACCATTAATTTATCACGAAGAACAAAGCCACATCGACATTACACTGGCTGAGCTGTGGTCATCTTTCATCCCACTCCTTGGCTCGCTTGTATCAATGCAACAATAAATTCACAATATGAACATGAATTTGACAGTGCTTTGATGCAGCCTTAAAATACAAAATGAGTCACTTAGAAAACAAGCGTCAATGGAACGGACCAACAGTGATTAATCAGATTACTCAAAGCCCGGTTGCCTCATTAATTGTCTGTAACTAGGTCCGGCCGGCCACTCCTGGGCAAGGCTTGCTGCCCTTCAAGACGGCTGGGGTCAGCCGCGCTGCAGCTCCCGATGCTGGAGAAAGATAAGAGATTAACGCTGCCGACTGACCATGCAAATGAGAGGCGATTTTGGCGATAATTCTCACACTTATACGCCAGTTGTGGGCCGAGATAGTAGGGACCCCTTGCCGCTGCTTTTCTGGTGTCATTTCATCTGTCTCTTCCTCTCTCCTTCCTTCTGTCTGTCTGGCTCCCTCTCTCTCTTTCTCTTTCGACATTTTAAGTCCAATTTTCCCCAGTCTTACTTGCGCCGCTTCCTCTATCAGAAATCTCTAGACTATTTGTCCTCTTGCTCCTTTCATTCTTCAACTCCGTCTGTATACCATCCGCCATCCCTACATGTTCCTTTCATGCATTTCTGTCGTTATTAGCTCTTTCTTTCGTTCAGTCTCTACTATACTCTCTTCTTTCACCAGTCAACGCATATGTTCCTCACCATTCTGCTAGTACCCTTGTCCCCTAGGGGCCCCTCCAATGCCATCCTCCCGTTTGTTTCTCTGAAACCTTCCATCCTCAACTGCGCGGTTGCATAGTTCTTTTCCATTTTTTGCTTTCTTTACCCCGTTTCTCTCTCTCTCTCTCTCTCTCTCTCTCTCTCTCTCTCTCTTTCTCTCTCTCTCTCTCTCTCTTTCTCTCTTTCTCACTCTCTCTCTCCGTTAATAGATTCCTGTTGCGACATGTGTGGAGAGCAAAATATTGACAGTTGCAACATTGAACATGAAAAGGAAGACTCCTCCGCCTTTTGTTTTTTATTCTCTCTTCCCTCTTGAAACATGCCAGATGTAGCCGCCTGTACATCCCAACTGATTTTGTGTATTATCGTAAATAAGATAGAAGTCTCGTCAGAGGCGTGGACAAAGGGAGAGGCCTGGAGTCCAAGACTATCAGATCCCCCACCCAATGATGCCCCCGCAGAGACCCTGTGACTGTTGGGTCTTACTATTTCGAATCTCGCGTATTCGAGAGATACGTATGTGTCTTGAGCAGCAATTGAGAGCTTGCGCATTAACGATGGGATCTCTCATCGTCGTCAGATTTACATCAGTGTATCAACGCTGAATGCACTCCTAAAGACGTTCAACATGCAGAGTTAATGGAACCCTTACGATATTCTCAAATGCTCTGGTTGTATGCCCTCTATTTTCTATGTCAAATTTCACTCACAACCAACTGAAAAGCTCTCAGTAATGGACTTGTCACCTTAAACTCAAGTTTTGTCACCTTAAACTCAAGTTTGTGAAGTCCTATTGTTCATGTACATTAATTTTATTACATAAATACTTCATGAGAACTCCCTTAGCAACCAGTGTATACTAAACGAAGTCAACTTTAAGTACCCCTTGGTCACGCCATTGGATCGTTCGTTGCACAGCGCTCCCAGGCTCCCCCACCCTCCTCAACAACCAATGTGCCCCTCACTGAATACCCCATGGCTACGCCACTGGATATTCCGTTGTACAGCGCCACCTGGCTCGACCCCTCCCCGTCAGACGGAACAGGTACCAGTTAGGTCCCCAATGAGCCACAGCCCGCCCCTGTCCCGCACTGGACTGCTCCGGAAGCGGGTCTGCGGTGAATGAACCGCGTCAGAGGATATCCTGAAGGACTTGTAAAGTTAAGCTCTTGGGCAGACGTAAACAAAAGCAGACGCAGGAGGCAGAGAATGCTGAAACAAGCATTACGACGGGGCTCCAAGTCTCATCATGAGTCCAACTTACGATTTATGGGACTTTGAAGAAAGTTAAGGGCCAGTTCCTCTCTTTTTGACCCAGTTCGAGCATGAAATGGGCATCCTGAAGTGGGTCAACGTCTTTACCACCAAGATCGAGGTACTCAAGAATCTTAAGACACACACATACAAACAACGACTCACACACACGCACTCCCGCGCATAGTCATCATCTAATCTTAAGTACTTCCATAATGCAATCATGCTGGAAGTACTCACACTCCCACACGCACGCACTTTAGATCACTCACGTGCATGTGATCAAACCAGGCTCCCACCATCAATGATCTTCGTGCAACCTTATCAGTCGTAGATATCACGACTTCCCCCAGTCTTCCGCCACTATTCATACCATCATACAGGTGACACGAAAAGAAAACTTGAATCCATCAATTTCGTCATAAAATCAAGCGTTTTCCAGATAACTCTGTGGGATTTTCACACTGTTTAGCACTAAGTCTAATCCATTCTTACATCAGGTCCACTGCATAATATTAATATGTCTGCACAATATGTGCGCTCTTTGAGCCCGAGTTCAAAATGAGGTCATTAATTTCAGAGAACCGTTGCTGTCTTTATAACTGCATCACAGGTTAAAATCTATCATGCTTAATGCTTCATATCATCACGTATGCAGTTGCAAAGTTTGAAAACTAGACTAGTCTATATCTATTGATTACTGTCCAAGTTATTCAAGAAATGGATGGGTCACGTTGTTTTCGTGTCACTTTGTAGTATCATAAATTTAAGAGGATGCCTAGGAATTCTTGAAAATATCGTAATTTTTGTTCAATTTCGCCTTTGTCAAGCCTTGATGCTTTGGGAAACCATCTAATGCACCATTTCTCTGCCACCTCTTTTCTAAAATGGGCATCTAACATAGATAATGAAGGTTTCTGTGATGTTCAATGATCGTTGCTTATAAAATGACAGTGAGCGCTTCAGTGCCTCCAGGAGCTAAAAAAGATATTGAATAGTCTGGCAACCAACCTGTAGCTTAATTAATGATGGCAGAAAAAAAAAATCAGTGATAAGTCAGAACGTGCTGGTGCATTTCTCTCATATTTGGCATTCTGGTTTGTTGTGTAGTTGAACTAATACTCTACTATCACTTTTGCATTTAATGACAAAATGAGCTTTCAGTGAATTATTTACAGTATCCGACTAAATATTTATGAAGAAACCTAAGGATAAGGTTTACATTATAAATAATATTTTCAGATATAGTAACGATCATGGTTTTTCCCAGTACATTCTCAATAGCATAGAAGTGACTTCCCCGGTGCCAAGTTCCAAGATGATCAAAGTATAGTGGAACCTGGATATTAAGTACTCATTTAAAAGGATTACCTTGTTCTTAAGTGTACGTTTCACATGGACGGATTCATTATTATTCTTTCATTTCATTATTCAGGTGGACCTCGATATTAAGTATACGTCAATAATAAGTATCATTCTTCCGTGCACCAAGACATACTTTATATCGAAGTTCTACAGTTCTTGAGATAACAGTGGCAAGAACGTCACAACAACTGGGGATATAGTTGGGTGATTCTACCTCCTCGTAACAGCAGAGTTGAAATGCCCAAGATGCCAGGACTGAAATGACGGATACATTACTGAAGGTCTTGACTAAAGAAAAACGCAAACCAAAAGAAAAAAAGTGAATAGCTTAAAGTTTAAGAAAAAAATGCGCATATGCAAGCATAATGTGCAGTCTCGCCCAGTTCATAGAAGTTGAAGGAAGCCACCAGCGCTCACGCTGACAGTGAGGTGAAAGTAGAACGAACATACGGCGCGCGTGAGTCATGTCTAGGTGTGTCTACCTACCTGGTCATGTAACAAACTCAGAACATGCCTTCCCTCTCTCCCTCTCCTCCCCTCCCCGTCTATGTCCCTCCCTCCCCCCTCTGTATTGTCTCTGGCTGTTTACAAGGTATGCAAACTGCGGGACGCAGCCAGACAGAGAAAACTAGCAAGCAAAATGCACGTGTGAGTGAGTGAGTGAGTATGTGTGTGTGTATGTCTGTGTGTATGTGAAAGAGAGCGAGAGAGAGACAGAGAGAGAGAGAGAGAGAGAGAGAGGAGAGAGAGAGAGGGAGCATGAAAGAAGATTAACTCTTCAAAATGTGGACGCGTCGATGGACAGAAAATGGAAAACTAAGAAGAGAGGATAAGAAAAAGACAACGTAAATAAAGAGGAAAGGAAAAGAAATGTACACTCTGATCCAACTAATGGACGGACCAACTATCAACCAGTTTTCGATAGACGGGTGGATTGCATGCACAGACTGACAGACAGACAGACAGACAGACAGACTGGCTGTTTGGATGGATGGATGGATGGATGGATGGATGGATGAACGGAGATGGATGGATGGATGGAGGGAGGGAGGGATGAACGGAGATGGATGGATGGATGGATTAATCAATTTTATGATCTGTGGCTGGAGCTAAGGGGATAAAAAAATGCAAAATGTTTATGAATACATTTGGGTAAGTAGGTATATGCGTGCGTGCGTGTGCGTGCGCGCGCACGTGTGTGTGTGTGTGTGTGTGTGTGTGTGTGTGTGTGTGTGTGTGTGCATTTATGTGAGCGAGCATGCAATGAGATCTAGTAAACTGAAGGAATGATTGGACAAAGACTAGCCTGTATAGCCAGGTTAAACTGAAGGAATGATTGGACAAAGACTAGCCTGTATAGCCAGGTGACTGTGTCACCACCAAAGTTTGTTAAGTTCTCTTTATGTAAGAATAAGGTTGGTAACAAAATCCAGGGAAACCACCCTGTCTGGGGTGATTTGACCAGCACATCTGCAGAGGTTAAGACCATTACTTGTACCTTTAAACCACGCTTATTAAGATCATTAAAGGTCCGGAGATAAATACGGGGGGCTAGTTACAGGCTTTAGTGTGGCCTACTTTCTAATTCCGATCTGTGCCAATGAACTTTCATACTTCCAGGTTTGTTTTTGTTGAATTAACCGGGATCCTGCCCGCTCGCCATTCCAAACGGCTTTCGTGGAATCCATACCTCCATGTTCTACAAGTGTGGCCAGGTTTCCCCCCTGAATGTCTCTCAGTATTATGTTTACTAACTGTTACCACGACATGAAGTTTGGCTCCACGTGTCCAACCTGGCAAGTCGTGTTTCCTTTTCATCGGTCGTAAAAAAGGAATCGGATTTCGCAGCCACTGTCTGGGGATGTTCTTTGTGGAAAGGAGTTTTGAATTCAAAGTACCAATTTTACGTCTAACTACACGCGGCCAAACCACCTATGGTGTATTCAGTAAAACATAAAAGAAAAAGTATTCGGATACCAAATTATTCCCCTTGTTTTACTTAATTTCGTTACACGATGTAACAACTGGAAAATTTTCTTACAAATCGCTTTTGGACTTGTCTCTTTTAAGATCCTCACCAACATTTTATGATTTACTTGTTTAAAATCTGAATTAAGTAACTAAATATTGGTGCCGTCCCAGCTGAAGATCAAGAGCCGTATGCACATTGCCTTCCTACAGCGTTAAACTACGACAACACTGTGCATATGGCCCCGCATTCAATCTCTTCACCAAGTTCAATTCGTGCTGATTCTTACCTTCGCGAGTAATCCTGTTAACAAACAAACACACCCTCAAAACACACAGAACAACAAACAAACGAACAAACAAACTCGCAGTAAAAGAGGAGTGGAGGTAACAAACAAAAACAAGGATCACCTGGAACCCTCCCTTTCCACTNAACAAAAAAAATAATAAGTTTGTGACTTGTAGCGACGGGGAAAAATAAAAGAAACTTCGCATTTGAGTTTGTACGAGCAACACATGCCCATAGCGTAGAATAATGAGAGATACCTGCCAGAGTCAACTGTTCTTAGTTCTGTAGCGTTTGTTATCGGTTACAAGGTAAGAAATCGGGTTTGATTCGACTACAGCAATTTGAACTTTCGTGTATCGATATTGATAGATAGACTAAATACTGCGGTTTGGATGTAATCGGACAATGCACAGTTTAAACGATCCCATCCATCACTCAGTCCAAACACCGGGCTGCTTTCTACGTAAATGTTGGCTACTGGCTTGAAACGAAACGTGTTCATTTTGCACTACAAATAGCAATATTATGTAAAAATAATGACTTGCCCGCACTCTGGTAAGATAAATCTCATTTCAATTCTTTTAGAGTACGAAAATAGAAACCAACAATATCCCACTTGAGCAAAGGAAAACAAAAAAAAACAAAACAACAAAACTCGTGAATAGTTTTAGCGCATATGTAGATTGTAGGGCTGCATGTGATTCAAATTAAGTGTTAAACAAGGTTTACAAATGCATTTTCGATGCATTTTTATTTCTATGAATCGATTTCTGATTCACAGACATCAAAATGTTTGGCAAGTGTAAAAAAGTATCGATTCTTTTACTATTATACATTTCTAAAATATCGAAAAATTTGTGGCAAAAAAAAAAAATGCAGCCGAAAAACAAATATGTTTACTCTGTAGCCAAAAAGAAACAAAACTTCTTTTTACAGAGAAAAGGGAAGGGTGGCGTAAGAGGTGGAAGGAGGAAGGCTGTAGGTGTGGACTTTGTGAATGGGCGAAGATCACTGGAAGGGGGAAGGAGAGGGGGCGGAAGAGGAGGAGAAGGTACAAAGACTGGAGTGCGGATTTCGTGGAGGTAGGGTCTAATAGACACCTATAAATTTTGTTGTTTTTGAACCAAGTAATTCTTTCCGGAATCTCTATTTCCACCCCCCGCTC
>JAWQUT010000284.1:424637-440755 GCA_033807755.1 Ellobium chinense
AGAGAGAGAGAGAGAGAGAGAGAGAGAGAGAGAGAGAGAGAGAAGCAAATAAGATTACTTTTATTGACAAAAAGTGTTCTCCAGGCATGATTTACTTTGTCCCCCCCCCCCCCNCCTCAAATCACACGGAAGTCACCCGTTGCCAGTTCAGATGAAAATATCAAAAATATCTCGGGCCAAAATAATGCTGAGTCAAAACTGTTTTCATCTAATGGCCATTAGATCTATCCAGATTCAATTGTCATGATTATCATTCCAATAACTAATGTAATAAAAAAGTGACTCAAGTCTTGTTTTGATTGACGGCAAGACAATTAAATATACTCTGGAAAAGCTTGAAAAAGACTCCTCTGTCCTTCAAAATATTCACCTCATCGACATGTTTCTCTACATCCTCCCTCGTATAATAAACTTGTTGGGCGGATGACGATGGATATTCCTGCAGACGTTTTCGTAATTTACAATCTTCACAATTTTCGCAAGCTTGTAATCATTATCACTAGTATTAGTATGAACAGTAATCTTGCCAGCCTGCCGCCTACAAATTCTTGGCTCATCCAGAAGGGTCTATTTTTGTGTTGTCACATCAGCATCAGCAATTAAGCAAATAAGAATTAGTTATTGAAAGCAGCAACACCCACGTAACGTCTTCGAAACAACATGAATATTATTTCCATAGTTAAGATCTACAGAGACATTCCCAGTTTTAGGGGACGCGATATTCTTCGTTTCCCGTTCTCTATTTCCTATCTCACTGAGAACAGTCTCCAACAAATTTTTGTCAAGAACAGAGAATCCCCGAAGAGACTGGGCAGTTGAACTGGCCAAACCCCATTTTCCCCTACGTTCTCTCTTGCCACCCACTTATGTGGATCATCTCCACCCTTCACCCACTTCCCCAAAACCATGATTTAGTAACTGTTGGCCACAGACCTCAGTGTATTCTCCTGACCTCTTATCTGTGCCTGTCTCAGAATTTTGTTCTTCAGCTCAATTTTACTTCCTATCCTCTCCCCAACCTTCCCACGGTTTGACCTTTGCCACCCCTGATGAGCTCGGTTGCATTCTGAAAAATTATAAGTGACCTTCTGAAAAGATCACTCGGACACAAGGTATCATTATTCCGCCCACATACTGACCATGCATACTCATTATGACCAGCTTACAAAGGCCATTATGCATAATGCAGCACTGAATGGCTACAACTGAGAATATTCTGCCCTTCTTCTGCTCTCCAGAGCATTCTTTTGTTGGCTCCGTGTACTCACGCCTATTAATAATTTTCTAAAAAACAGAAAAAAAAATACTTTTCAGCACAGAAGTGTCTACAATTCAGTGTTTCCAGGCTAAAGGATCCCTTCAATTAGCCTCTTGCTATACCAAAGTTTTCGAATTCCAGAGAGCGACGAGAAAAGGAAAAATAATTGATCATAAGTGACCAAGGACCCTTCCCTCTGGCACGGAGTGGAGAATTGGAAACTAAAACTCTCGTGAGTTGCTGTCAATAAAATTTACAGAGAAAATCGAGTAAAAAGAAATATGATTACCGTATGTAGTTGTTCACATTAAACATATACTATTATGCATCCACAGGACCTCATAAAACCAGCTTCATGTACACATCACGATCTCCGCTTACTAGATGCATTGCTAGGGTCCCCCTCCTTAATTTTCGATAAGAAATATAAGGAATTGTCCATAAACTCGAATATACAGACTGGTCTCTGGGATTCGAGCACGTTAGAATAGTTAACTGTCTCAAAGAGGCAAACCGCTATAGCCTGTCAGAAAAGGAGTGTGCACTATATGTTTTCATGTCTTCAGAACAGTGCAGCCAAATCAGTAATACACCTGTTAGGTCTACTCTCGGTGTGAGTATACCTACATGAAACACGAAAAAGAGCCACTTTAGTCAATGTACCGGAACATGGCAAATGGTTCATTAACGCACAGCTAAAAACCCAGAATTCAATTATATCGCTCATTAAACCCATGCGACTGCAGTCACGAATGGGGAGTTGCAGATTCCAGCGGTGGGCGAGAATGAGGAGACAGGAATAAGTAAAAGGCTGTTCCTCCTCGGGCAAACCAGCGAAGAAATGGCAATTGGTTCTGACACGAACAACTCAAACCACTTGCGTTATGTGGTGCGTACGTTGCGAATACTGGTTCGGTACCTCAGGTATTAGAGTATACTCCGTAGGTACCTGGGCTTGTACCTGGGAGAGCAGATAACCTGAGAGTGGAGTACCGATAAGTCAGAGGTGTAACAGAATTTACCTGGGAGAACGCGGCCGACGCCGCCAGTAAAGTCGACTAGAGTTACCCGAGCAATCCCAGCCATGAGGATGATGAAGCTGCTTACAGGCCTCGCTCTTGGCCTGAAGTGACATCAATGAAATGCTCCCCACAACTAGAGAAATTTAGGGAACCCGGAGAAACAACAACATCAGAGAAGGGCCCAGATAAGAATCTGTGGCGCAACATACCGCCCTTAGTATGTTGTCTTACCACTTGCGTCAATATCATTCTAAAGATAAGGCCTTGGATGAGACAATCAGTCTTCGACAGACAACGCCGCGGAAGCGATGTGAGGATTGTAGGTAATAAGTCACTTACCTCTAGTTTACCTCTACGCGGTCTCAACGTCAGGGGTGTAGGAACAGTTGGGGGTCCTTAAAGGGGTCAGCAGGATACTGGAGGAAGTGGCTAGAAAAAGGCAGGTCGTTGCGCAAAGGCACTGCTTGCGCTAGGGGTCATCCCTTCGGCTCTTTTGTAACCTGATGCCGATCTCGGTGGAGCAAAACAATACAAGTTTTCAACTTCTGTATGCACATGCAAGATCGACATTAATCTAACGGAAGCCAAAATGTGTGACCCCTAGCGCAAGCGAGTCCTGTCATAACGACCTGCCTTTATTCTATTCCGATTATTCTTCAAGTACCAAGACAAAATCTCTCAGTCCCCCGAGTAATGCCCAGGTACCTTCCTATCTAGGGCCTGATTTAAAGTTAGGGACAGGGTTAGGGCTTGGCTGAGCGAAGAAAATCTCTAGACATTGTCATCATCTAAAAACTCTCTCAAGTGTGCTTTCTCTTTGTAAAATGTAACCCAACCTCTAACCCTAACCCAAGCACTGGGTGAGAGAGTCTCTGAATTTTCCCAACTGTCGTCTCCGCTAGAATAGTGAACGGGTCAGTTCCATTTTTAACCGAGACTTCCCTTAACCTTGGTAAGCAGCATTGACCTTCACCTCTGAGCACTAGCAGCAGTCACTATGTTCTTACTAGATATATATTTTGATCTGCGACCATTTCCGCTTGACCGTAACGATGACAAGGCGACCATCGGAATGTAACGCGCGTCGAGCTTCGTTAGCAAATCGGAAAAAAACGCCCTAGATAGGCGGACATAGCTCTTTCTGTGCTAGCTCTATCCCCAACTGCTGGTTGTCTCCAAGGATTGGGGGTGCTTAGGGGTGGCAAGGATTGGGGGTGGTTAGGGGTGGAGGGCGGTATGCTGGCATAACATGAAAATCGCGCAACAGGGTGAAGTGGGCGATCTTACTTTTGAGATGCGGGACAAAATTGAAGGGATAACTGACGGTGATCCCTCCCAACTCACGAACAACGAACGAGGATGGAGAGAGGAATTCCAAAATTCCTAGAAGTGAGGCTAGGTAACTTATGGACGTCCCAGTGGTTTCCCTCTAATTGCCTACCTATGACGGTGGGCCGCCCCTGGTGATACCCATTGTTACCCAGACTTTGGTAAATACCTGTCATCGAACACGGTGTAATGTGACGGCTAGGCTTGTTACAACGCATCCGGCGAATTCTGACTTCTCCGGAGAATGCAGTAGTGAAAACAGTTTTCGAAGGTTTGCTGTAATTATCAAGATCATAACCATGCTTGACTATGACGGCGGTGGAACTAAAAGGTTATAGTAACAAACACGGACGAGTACTGCACAGACTAGCGCAGAGACATAGTAAGATTTTTGCAGTGCAATTTTTCGAGTTACAGTAGCAAACAGACACAAATAGAGCACTGTGGTTAGATAAAACAAGGTCTCTGCAAGCAGTTTCTTGGATTACAGTAACAAACAAAGGCGAATGGAGCACAGTGCATAGATAAAACAAGGTCTCTTCAATGCACTTTCTTGGCTTGCAGTTACAAACAAAAACGAACAGAGCAGCACAGATAAAACAAGATCTCTGCAATGCAATGTCTTGGGTGACAGTAACAAACAAAAAGGAACAGAGCATAGTATACAGATAAATCAAGGTCTCTGCAATGCAGTTTCTTGGTCTGCACTAACAAACAAAACGAACAGAGCACAGTACATAGATAAAACAAGGTCTCTGCAATGCACTTTCTTGAGTTATGGCAACAATCGTAAAGGTATTGTGCATGGTGCAAAGATGAAAATAATGTAGTATTTGCAGTGAATCTTTGCTGGGTTTGAGTATTATACGAATTGTTCGTGTATAAACCTAGTGCAATGTAATTTCTTGATTTAGAGGAACAATCACGAACATGTAGTGCATAGATAGAACAAAGTCTGTGCAATGTAATTTCTTGGCTTAGCGCAAGAAACATGAATCTGTTGTAGTGCATGGTGTAGGCCTACTAGACAGAGCAAAATCTTTGCAATCTATTTTCTTGATTTAGAGTAACAATCACAAACGTGTTGTAGTGCATCAATAAAGCAAGGCCTCTGCAATGCAAGCACGAATGCCATTCAAAGGTATCCAACGCTAGCTAATGTCATACACAGAGTTTCTGAAACCAACAAAAATGCAATGCACAGGGCACGTAAGTTCACGCAGGTTCATTCAAATCTGTATACATCCTCATAAACAATAACTCATCATTATCGGGGTCGGTAGTAAAGTAAAACAGCTTGTGAACATGGAGCAATATAAGACTATATATTTGGAAACATCATTGTGGGGTCCTACTGTGAACAGTTTTACAGACCTGCTGTTTGCACTGGCCATGTAATACAGTTCTTGTGACGATTTCTTGTTCCATAGTGAGATTTAGATATGATGACCTTCAGATTCTGAGCTAAAGTAAGTGGTGGTACAGACAGCCCCAAGGACGACTGGAAGGAATGCTACATTACAAGAAATATTGATGAATGGTGATTAGGGGGCAGGTGGGCGGCCACAGTAATAACATTAATGCCACATTAATATGTATGTGTACACGTGCCAGTGGACTGAGTCGCCCTATTGTAATGGTCTCCGGGGTTGTGTGGGCAGAAGCGTGGTTAAAAAAAAAACAAACGAGGATACTGCCTCTAAGGGCCTTCGATGGCGAGGTACAATGGTCTTCGACGCAGACTGTCGAGGCGTCATCTTGACTTTAGATTTTGTGCTCTAGGGCAGACTGCCTAGTGCAGAGTGCCGTGCAGTCTTCGTGCATTGAAGAGTGACTCTTTGCAAATGGTCAATGCCTATGCGTGTTTTCAACTTCCGGTGAGTCTGCTAGGGTAGTTAGCTATCTTCGATTCGCCGTTACATCAAGTGCACTAAGGACGTGAAAATGATTAATTTCCTTGTCTGTCCCCAACTTCCGTTAACTGTTTAAATTAGTTATCTAATAGGGTGGGTATCCTTTTAGCGCACTTGACCTACTCATAGACCGATACCTTCTTAATGGAAGGGGTGGGGGTTGGGNGGGGAAAGAGTGGTAGTCCCTGTGTTGTTGTTGTTGTTGTTGTTTTTTTTTCTTCTAAATCCTTGTTCCCTCTCTCTTTCCCCATCTGCAGACAGCTGTTGGAGAAGAACAGAGGAAAGAGACGTCTGACAAAGACTGAACGCTTACTGGACAGACACTGGCACTATAGGGATGAGATAAACCACAAACTTCGGGACATAGGCTTGAATATCCCAACTGGACTGTAAAATCCAAACCAAACCGTAACTGCCTCGTTAGAGTGCCTTTGTACTTTACTTCCCACACATAAAAACACGAGTGCCACCCCTGTTCCACAATTCATGCCAAAGCATTGCTATTTTACGTCGTTTGGGCTTGGCGACAACTATTCCTTCCTCCTCTCCCTTTCGGCCGTTCGTCAGTTGCCCCCAGCCCCCACAACGTTCTGGCGCTTCCGTGCGCGGGCAGTAGCCACTATAATTAACAATGGTACACCTGAGTATTTGTGTGTCAGTGTCTACGTTCGTTTGTGAGCACGCATGTTTATGAGCTGACTCATCTCCTCATTTGGGTTTCATGAATCTTAAGCCAGCCAAATTTCATTACTTTCGTAAAGGGCATCGTACAACACTCTTCTCAGGTTCATTCATTCACCGCCCTTGGCTCAAACACGGTCCACCCAAATATTCAACAGGTTTCCCGCGAAGTTGACGTAAAGTTTGTCCCTGGCCTAGTACTCTTACGTTGTGTCTGGCAATGTTAAAGAAAAGAACGATTAAGCAAAAGGAATCACTTTTGCTGAATCGTGAAATCTGACACACGTAATTTTCCTTGCAATATGGAATATGTAATCACGAAGAGGAGGTTACTAGCTATACTAAGCTGTTATGTGAGGAGGAGGTTACTAGCTATACTAGGCTGTTATGTGAGGAGGAGGTTACTAGCTATATCTAAGCTGTTATGTGAGGAGGAGGTTACTAGCCATATCTAAGCTGTTATGTGAGGAGGAGGTTACTAGCTATATCTAAGCTTTGCTTCACTATCAGCTCGTATCGTCTGCTGTCTAGATACACGCTGAGCACAGCTCATTGTGGGCTTCACCACATAAGCAGAGTATGTCAAGAGTCCCCTCTTGCCTATCAGATTCTATGGCCAACCTCTGCACTTTGGTCAGCTCCAGCTGGACACTGATATTCAAAGCGAGTCACGTTTGCCTCAAGTAAACCCCTGAGCGCAATGTTGAATAACTGTTTACGTTCAACGAAAACTGTCGAGCATTAAAATTTATTATCACTCCGCTTATACTTTCTAACGAGACACCATTATTCACTTAGGTAAACCTTTTGAAATATACATGCACCGTTCATCTTCTTTTCGCGAGGGGAGATATTATATCCCACGGGAGCCAGACCATCAGCTCTCGCATCCTATAATAATCTGTAGATGTTCCACTCTCTTTCAATGATTCATGGACTCAAGATCGTAGCTATCCAGCCTGATCCTTCTCCCACTCCAACCCACCCCCCCCCACACACACACACACAAACAGACACACACGTACACACAGAGAAAAGTAATATTAAGATGGAAATTGTTAGGGAAGATTTGTCAGCTAAAGGAGTGAAATAACCATAGGGTGATATGCGAAGCTGGCGGAGTAAAGTACGTCTGAAGCTGTTACCGAAGCGGGGGTGGTGCGTGGGAAGAGGGTGGGGAAGGGCTCCTGGGAAGAATTTGGCATGACTATTCATAAATCAAGGATGCTAGCAGCAGCGGGTCATTTGTCAATCGTCGAGAGTTTTCTGCAAAGCTTCGTTATCATCAAGCATCACAGATGTAATAATAATAATCATAATAATAATGCTGTTTATGTGTCTCCAATCGAGGCTAAAGCCCGCCGATACGATTTCACAATATTATTACTCCAGAAGGCCTGGTCACTCTTGCACTTTCTCAACCGCCCAAAGAGTACACAGTGCCGTTGCCATTTATATTAGCATTCTTCATATATCTTTAACTGACTATATTAAGTATTAATTTTAAAGACCAGTGGGGTGAGGAAAATGTGAATGAAATGCTTTCCCCAAGACACCGAACAACACGACCGTGGTCCGGAGTCAAATCTACGATCGTTTTATCTTGAGTCCAACGCCTTAACCACTGGTCACGATATAGGTTTATTAATTTTATTTACTTTCTACAATGCAATGCCCAATACAAGCAGACAAAGAAAAAAAAACGGGAGGAGATAGATAATATCATGACTCCAATAATAGTCAGTGAGGTCACAAGAACTTGCCGTGATCAGTTGAAGTCGAGTCCATTCAGTGTCCTTGACATGGTGACCTTGTCAGCCGGTGCAAGGACACTCAGTCAGCATTCAGTGTTTCCGGCCCAGGTCCCGAGGGGAAGTCACTCAGGTTCATTTAGTCAGCGGCGTTTCAGTATATCAAACACGAAATGGCGTTGGCGTTTACGATAATCCTTTCTCTGTTGAGAATGGGAAGGACCCTTTCTATTTCTCTGCGTCGAGGTTTCAACATAATCGCAAGTCCCGCGAGAAATGCACACAAGATACGACAATCTGTTCTCGCAGACGACATTGATAAAATTCCAGCAAACTGTTCCCAATCCCGCACCACCGTATGCAAGACCATGGGCAATCTTCCCTTGAAGAAATCTGAAGTTTTGCGCCTCCCAGAAGCAGGAAGTGATCATTCAGAAATGACACAGTTAACTCAGAAACACTTCCGACCGGTTCACGACATTCCGCCAAAGACCCTGTTGGGAATTGAATTCCCTGTAATCTTCGAGCTAATGGCAATTATGCCCATCCCTTGCCAACTTACCCGCCAGGGCCCTGCCAGATTTTTCTCGCACATATTTCTATACCGAGTCATTCCACGGTTCATGTACTCTCACTTACAATGGAACTAAAGTGTCACGATTACTTTTTCAGTTGGTTCGTCTTCGTTGTTCGAAACTTTACTTCTCTGTGTTCTAAACGAACCGACTGATCAACCGATCGACGGACGGACGGACGGACGGACGGACGGACGGACAGCCAGCCAGCCAGCCAATCAGCTAACCAAGCAACCAACCAACCAACCAAACAGTCCACTCTTGCTTAATTAAAACATTTTGACAATATCGTCGCCGTCTTTCCAATAAAAGTAACCGAATAATCTCAGATCCTTTTAATACCAATTCTGTCATGCTCCAGCAAAGTGGCCATGAAAAGGGAGTCGGTTGCAACCCTATGTGAAGAGCTCTTTATAACTTTTAGCTTCAATTTCTTAATAATCAATGATACGTGCTCCGTGGAATAACCCTATCATGACCTTGACCTCTTCTGAATGGAATGATCAAAGGGGCGGTAACCCACTCCTCAAATCTCGGACAGATTAATGTCCAGCCCAGAACCCCTGGAGTTATCGTCCTCGTTTTATTGCGCCACTTTCACTCAGACTAACAGATGCGCAGTATCCGCTCACTGTGTTCAAGGCCACACCAACCTGCCCATAAAGGACACACACCAGGACTAAAGGATGTTTGGTCATCAGAATGCAAATGTCCGCTACAATGCCCACGTAGCAGTGTACAAGGAGTTTTCCATAATGAACAAAAATATATATATGGACAGGACTTATTACCGACAAAAGAAATTAAACCCATCTTTGATTTCCGGTACCGCACTAGCTTGAGACAGATTACATTGTTATAAAATATTAAGATCAACCCCCACGACCAGTTCCATGATATTGCTTTAAAGTGAGCAAGATGAATTACATTGCCCAGAATTTGTTTCGTATCTATCCCGATCCAATATTTCCTTGTATCTTACCTGTGAACTTTTGTTTGTTTGATGTTTCTTTGTGTGTATGTTTGTTTGATGTTTAATCAAATTGCGAAGCTCTTCATAAATTGTCTATGACATGGAAGCTCTGTAGAGATTTACTGGTGGGATCTCCCAAAACGTCCGTGAGATTTATAACATCTTCATCCACGGGTGGCTCCTTTACTTCTGACTGACTGACTGGTTGATTGATTGATTGATTGAGTGAGTGAGTGAGTAAGTGAGTGAGTGAGTGAGTGAGTGAGTGAGTGAGTGAGTGAGTGAGTGAGTGAGTGGATAATTGATTGACCGTTTGATCTGTCCCGTCACTTGTAATTTGTAAATGTATGCCCACAAACAACACTGTGGTCTGAACCTTTATCTTAATAAAACGTGTTACTTTGTCCAAGAGAGTGGAAGAGACAGCAAAATGGGAAGAGTGTGAATGAACGATGGAAATGCAGTAAGGGCACAATGAGAGATGAAGGGTGGAAGAGTAGGTAGAAGGACAGAAGGAAACGCTGGACAGAGAGAAAAGATGCATAGGAAGAGAGAGAAATCAGCTGGGAAGAGAGAGAAATCAACGATGCAAATAAAAAGAGAGAGAGAGAGAGAGAAAACCAAATGAGGGGGGAAGAGAGAGAGACGCGGATCAGAGAAAAAAAAACAGAACGACAGAAAAAAAAGGTGGGGAAAGACAGCGAAAGCCCTGTAAAGACAGGGGGCATTACAAGTCAATAAACGATTGCCACTACTTATCACGACCCAAAAGGATGGGGTGGAGATCAGGCGCGGACTAGATCGCTAGTCTGACTCATCCGGTAAACAGTTTCTCTAGCCTGGTCCAGTCTGCGGCATGGCTTACATAGACGGCGGTCAATGACTCGAGAACTATAGCTCCGTGTCTCTCTTTACCACCACAAGCTTAGTGCAGTGGAATCGCCGGCTGAGGTTTAGAGGATGTCTTAATCATCCAAGGGGGCTCACTCTATATCATCCGTATCGAACAGTTGGGCCAAAACTAAGTCATCGATTCCAGAAATACAAATTGTTATGACAAGAGTATCGAGCTTACATAATGCAAGTTTTGCAATTTATAATGATTAGACAGGGGTATTTGATTAAATTGATGTCAAAGTACGTGTCTAAATAATAAACAGGGAGATACTCTAAATAATCATAATTCGAATAACATGGTCAAAACGTTGCCATGGGTTAAAAATGCCATGCTTCAAGGTTCGGAGATACCCAGTGAATGCACGTAGGGTTTAACTTAAAAGGGCAGGCTTATTTGATTCAGCTAATGCCAAAAGTACAGTACGTATGGAATACCTCTAAGGAATCATAACTCTAAGGAATCAGCAACAAATGACTGGGTCAAAACTTTATCATGGATTGAAAAACATCCATGACTCACACTCGTCGAGTTTCTGTAAGTACGGCGAGACGGATACAGATAATCGATTAAAATAATGCCATAGGATGATCCCTTACTCATCATCAAGAGAACTAAATGCTTGAGATCGAATGACTGGGTTAAAACTTTGTCATCGATAACAACAACAACAACAACAACAACAACCATGACTCAAGGTTTGCACTTACCCAGTTTCTGTAAGAACATTAAAGGCCTCTAAAACACTTAGTCACTGTTTCAACAACAACCATGAATGAACGCTTGCACTTACCCAGTTTCTGTATGTACATTAAAGACCTCGAAATAATATCCGACTGTATTGAAGCTAGTACTTCGTAATGTCCACTATGGGAGACAGTCAGGCAGAAATTACACAGCAAAAAGGAATGGAAGATCGATAACTGAATGTAGTGCTGGAACAAATATATCCATGCCAAGTATGAAAACCAAACATGAAAAGAGGCTATGGAATCGCTTGTGAGGCAAGAGGTCAAGCATGCAGTGGTCGACTCTGATTCCCAGTGCATGATCAGAAAGATTGAGGGAAAGAAACTGAGGAAGAAATGGATTACAGTTGTGCAAGAGTTTGGGCTAAGAACTCACTCGAGTCTACTGCCTCGGGTCACTCTGGATCAGGTTACCATCTTTAGGATAAGGACTGGACACTGCAGGCTGAACAAGCGCCTCCACAAGGTCTCTGACAGTGCCTGCAGGCAGACCAAACACCACAACATGTTTTGCTGGACTGCTCTCTGCTAGCAGAACTATATAAGAGAACGCATGAGACGAAGCTATGGCCCATAGCGGTCTGTTAGCATGATCAGAAAACGCTGAAGACTGGCGCGGGGAAATGAAAGAGATGACTACCTTACAGGAGAGACACTTACAAGTAAGATGGTTCCTTTGGACAGCGCAGACGTCTTACAGTTAGTGGCCGCACAACTGAAACTGGAACCTTGGAATGGTCAAGGATCAGGTCGTCTTGTCAAAGCCAGCGGATGATCTAGGTTAGTCACGAATCACTTTGCCACTGGAAAAAAAAAACTAGGGCCAGAAGTCTTCGCTGGATCTTTGATTAGGAGGCTGGGCACGTATGGGTTTGTTCCAGTGAAGCCAATTCGTTCTCTAAGTAACCCAAGTTGTACTTCGCATGATAACCTGCTGTATCGTCTGTTGTCTAGAAACGCGCTGAGCACAGCTCAACAGCGCAGCTAGGCTCCACCACAAAAGTACTAAGCGAACATGCAAAGTTGCCTATCACACTTTTTGGTCAAATTCTGCACACTGGCTGATTCTTGCCAGACACTGGCTGATTCCTGCCAGACACTGGTGCTATTGATTCCTGCCAGACACTGGTGCTATATGTGACTCAAGTGTGTCCCAAGTGAACTAATGAACGCGACGTGATCTGTCTGCGATTTCTAAATAATTGACTTTAGAGCAATAAACAAGCCAAATCATGGGTTTAGAAAGAGAAGCTCACAACGACACGTTATGTGATGGTGACTCAATCGGAGTCTTTTTTTTCCCTTCTTCTAGCATTGGAACATCATAATATGATCGTGGGGAATCATATGGTGTGGGTCATTGCTATTGTCATAGTAAATATAATAAACAGGAATCTCTCGCCGTCAGAAATAGGCCAACGGTCAGTTTGAGTTAAAATCAGAGTTGCACCTTCTTACCTTCTCTCCTCTTCTATCTCCCCCAATTCTACTTCACTCTCTGTCCCCTCAATCCCCGGCTGAATCAGCAATAATCAGTCATTTTCTCCTATGGAACCCAATCCAGGATCAGAGAATCCATTATGCCACCCCGAATGTACCCTTGCAGCCATGTGTCACCACTGAACTTAACATTTTCACCCTCAACATAAACAGCCGGCACAATCGTTCACAATGATGCCGAGCACGCTACCTCTCTCTTCCAACATCAAAAGATCCGTCGCGTGCGGTATGGTCGTATTGTGTATCCCTTGCGTAACGATACTAGAGACGGGACCCAGAGCGTCGTGACTTTGATCACGTGACCGCCGAGGGGCAGGATGGTAAATCTCCGCTGTAATCACGTGTCACTCCCCAAGGCCACATGCGCTAAAAATAAATTTCCGGGCGATGACACTGTATTCCCCAATAATTTCAGCGCGGTACTCTTACCAGATTAAAATATCTACCAGACCAGTCTAGATATCTTGTCACTCTGAGCTCTAAAGCGTGTTTGTCAGGGAGAAGAGAAAAATCGAAGAATCTCCAAATATTAGAAGAACCGAGGGCATAACGCTTGAGATTTCATAGAGTTTGGGAAAAAAAATAGAGAGTTATTTATAGCATTGTACTGTACTATCTTGACAATACAGTGGGACCCTATAACCTCGTGCCTCAGGACCACAAAGTGCCTTCTCCTCCCTCCTGCCACACACACACACACACACACACACACACACACACACACACACACACACACACACACACACACACACACACACACACTTTGTAATGATCTAGCCTCAAGTCCTTTGTAGCCTGCATCAGATCGTTACACAGTAGGACTCACGTGAGGTACATGTACATGAGGTTTATTTTTTCTTATTTTGGTACAGTGAAGTTATATCGTGGTTGTTTAACGTTAACCACGAAACTGTAAGCACCAGTTATTCATAACATGTAGGTTTTCGTGTACTGGAACTGAGAACATCATAAATATGACCTCGAGCCTCAGTGTACTAAGAAAACCCTACACACTCGGTGTAATGCTCTTGGTCCGAGTCCTTGTACCCTAGTATTTAGTTACAGTACGCGGAAATAACTTTAGCCTCGGGCTAAAGCAGTTAAACAATTGATCCAGACCTAGACTATCCTTGGGCAACGTGGAACGGTCTTGTAGTCTGAAGAGAAAGAAAAGTTTATGAAATAGCTCAAACAGACTTTACAGTTTGGCTCCCGCCAGTGGTCAAAATTCTTCCCCCCCCCCCCCCCCCCCCCCNACCACAAACCTCTTGCCTCTCTCCCTAGTCTCCTTCCCTTCCCACACCCTATAACAGTGACCGATGTCAAAAAGGGACGCCAACATTCTAGCGCGTGCCTGAGCATGTAAGAAATAATAGAAGGGCTATTTCTGTAGCAGTCCAGTGGGGGGAATCTCATCTAGGGAACATGGCCCACCAGACATACCAATATGTATCCTTTCAACAGCTCCCTTCCCTCTCGGCACTCCGGGTATGCCGACACTCCAAAACCGAGCGAGATGTCGGGAAATTCGAGTGACCAGAGGAGCAGAGGCAAACTAGATGTTCTGGATGCAGGGCTTGGTCCCAGCAGGAGAATGAGGATTTACAGTAGAAATAATGATTCGAAAAGTATGTGGGTAGAACCAAAGCAAAGAAATCGCATACAGTTTCCTTATCTTGGAAAGGGGGATGGGGGGAGAGAGGGAGAAGACATGAGTAGATAGAAGACTGACAGCAAATGATATGGTAGGAGGCATGCAAAGTTGGCAGGTTCCCTAATTTTTTCTAAAGGTAGTATACATGCACATGAATGATGTCAATACGGTTAGCAGTCAAGCGCTGTTTCGAAGAAATATGTGGCTCCTTAGAAGCTTGATTTTTCTGCTCTCACCGCCTTCTTCACCCTCGAACTGCCCTCGCAGTCTTCCTTTCTTGCTATGGCTTCGCTATGACTCGGGGAAGGGAGACAGGAGAAAGGGAGGGGAAAAAACCTAGGCCCTGTCCCTTCTGTCCTGCTCTCTAGACTATCCCTACCTATAAGGGAGGTGTCTGAATTTTGAAGCACGAATACAGAAGGAGGGAGAGAGAGAGAGAGAGAGAGAGAGAGAGAGAGAGAGAGAGAGAGAGAGAGATCATGCAAAGAAGATTCAGGATTATGTCGGTTTGATCCCCACTGGTGAAAACGGGGTGATCCTTTTATTCTGTGGGCGATCCTAGAAGATCCTAAGCAATAGTTTTATCAGCCTCAAAGCAAGCCAGATGGCTACGACTGATGCGGAAGGGCCTCAAAAGAGTGCACTGACTTGCGAGTAATGCTTGGACTGGAATACTTAGATCTTTGCCTCTTTCATTAACATACATATCCCAGTTGATTCTTACCACATCCTTCTACGACACAAGACCGTTAACCCAACTTTCTGCTAGCAAATTCAAAACCGTAGATGGTGAGCATTATTTTGCACAGCCTCCACTTCGGGTTTAGGTAAAAGATTCCACATTTTCTAACTAATGTCTAGATGATCCGCACACTTCTCCACCCTGCTAACGCGCAGTAATAAAAAATGTACCCCAGATCTACGACCTCTGCACCAACACTCGATATCGCTGTCTATGCGTTACTGATCCAAGTGTCTATACGTGACCGACCACAAGGTCTTCCTCTGCTAGTAACATTAAAAAATTACGTCAAGCCTGTATCGGCGACCGCAAGGTTTTTTTTTACCGTCAAAAACAAACAAAACAACATGTTTTGCTGAGCTCGGAACAATTTTTGTTTTAATTCTCAACCCCTCCATTCATTCATCTCTCTAACTTCCGACATTTTAAGTAAACCTGTCCCGATGATGCCACGAAAAGAGGCCCTTTGTTCCGGAATCGCACAAGTGGCCCTCTTGCAATGATTATATTTTGGCGGTTTGTTTTTTTTTTAAAAGTCAGGAAAAAGATGAATGCGTCTAATGCGTGCGTGAGTTGCAACTCAATTTCTTTTCCCCTGTCTATAGAGGCCGTTGTTAACATACCTGCAACTTCCGCCGTGTTATTGTGTGTGTGGTGGGGGGGGGGCATAGGTGCGGGAGGAATGGGACACAATCCAGGGGCCCCCCGGTCTGAAAGCAGTAAACACTTTCAATGTCGATGCAAAAAAGACGCACTAACTGCCGACAAAAGATGACATCCGACATTCAGCATCCCAAAACTCTTGCAGGCCCGAGAGAGGGAAGGGAGTAGGGGGCGGGGGGTGGGAGGAGTACTGCCTTCTTTCACTTTATTTCCGGCAACACTCAGTCTTTCCCATTCTCTTTCTATCTCGGTATCTCTTTGGTTTTATCACATGTACCCGCTTTCTCTGCATGTCTATCACCCCCTTAACTGCGAGCTTTATCGACTTAACCACATCCTCCCGTATACTTCCTCCTTTCCACCCACGTCCACCCCCTCCCTCCCCCCTCCGGTTTCTCCTCCTCCCTTCCCCA
>JAWQUT010000284.1:452959-496397 GCA_033807755.1 Ellobium chinense
AATTTTCCATCTTAAACTCCGAACCACCATGAACGACCAATAGTCTCGACACCGCAGTGGAATAGTCAAACATATATCACGTTCGATACTGCTTTTAAAAGTATTTACAAATTTGTTGCTGTGTTATTTTTGTAATTTCTCCTTTTCCCTTCTGTTGGTTTAAGAGGCATATCCAATCACCAGTAATAGGCTAAGGCAACAAACAAACCAGAAAACATAACCTGGATTTACTGTACCATTCGCTGATTGAAATATGAGTTCATTGATCCTTTTGAGAAGGAAGCAAGTGGTGAGCGAGAAAGAGCCGGCAAGGAGCGAGGAACCCATCAGTTCCATGTGGAAATCAAGTCAGGGAAGCGGGACAATGGCCGCCGAATTACCCTGGCAGCCTATGCCCGTTATCTCTCTTGTTTCGCTTCAGTGAAAGAACCAACATATTAATCAGGCAATTAGCAGTCCAAATATTTGGTTACGGGTTGCTTAGAGTTGGCCAGAAATCACGACTGAGCTAAAACAAAAAGGAAGCAACTTGCTTTGGGTGTATTAATCTTCCAGATTCAGCCAAGGAAGGAAAGAGGTTTAGCTTAAGGCACGTCAGCGGTTGAACATCAAAGCGTAAACTCGATCTACAAATCCAGGTCTACCCTAACGCGATACAACGCCTCAGGCTGATGAATATAAAGAAAAGGCAGATTGGTAAAGACATGTCTAGGCCTGCTGCAAGGCGGAGAAGATAAAGACTTGCAAATTGTTATGCTTTAGCACAAACAAACGTCTCTGTCGTTTAAGCCCAAACGTCTGTTCATTCAACAAAGGTTAATTTGAATTGCGCAGAATTCATTGTCAAATGCTGGTGCAAAACACTCAAATCGGCGTTTACAGGTTGAGGCTGAGATGCTTCGTGAATTAATCACAGCAACGTCAAAAGTCTTAAGAGACAGGTCTGGAGAAAGAATTTAAATCAATTTGCGCACAATCTTGCGTGAGTGTTTGTAACATTAATTCTTAGCAAATCCACTTTCTCATCTATCAAGATTTAAGATTCTTTAAAGCGGCAGTGTGAAAATGGACTTACTTTTCTGCGGAAACTGTTTGACGGTGTATTATTTTTTCCTTTCAAGGCAATTCGCCCCACTGATACTGGTTCTTCGGGCCTTAAATAAATGAAGGCCAGCCAAGTTAGCGTGACCAGTATACAACGGGTCAGTCATACTGTCACAGACTACGTGACGCACGCAGTCCATCTGGTTCAACCAGGACTGAAAAAATGCCAACTCTAGCAAAACATCCTTCCACTCTTTTTCCCTTCTGCCTCTGAAGCTTAAACAGAATTGTCTTTGGCACCAACCACCCTACGCGCCTTTGTCTCACTTTTCTTTTTATTATCATTATTGCTTCCTCGGTTTGTATACGTTAAAATATAAAAAGAAATATAGGCCAGAAAAGAGCCAAGTGCCCCTCCCCCATCTCATCCCCTTCTCCTCCTACTCTATCTGCGTGTATTTGCACTGCTTGGCATCCCGGGCTGTCTGCTGTAACTGTGCCAAGGAGCCCAGGGTTCTAGACTTTCAAAGCTTAGCATGTCTGGCGCAACAGTGCATTCATCTTCAAGCTGCAAGTTTTGTGCTTACATGCGGGAGTCTAAGCTTGCCTAGCAGTGGAACACACACAGGCACTGAATATTCCGCCTCTCTATCTCTTCACCAACACTCGTCGGACGAGTAGCTCAGAGTAGCACAGAGGAAAGCATCGAAATCTAAAAGACACTTCTAGTGCGCGAAAAAATAAGAAAACTTATCCAATATCTCGCAAAAATTCAAAGCTCTTGTTCTTATGATATCTACGCAAGGCTTAATGTGGCTTGGCCTAATCTTCGACAAGAATAGCTCATATCTGTAACCCAACCTGTTGCACGCTGATTTAACTCAATGCTCAGGGCTGGCCAAAAAAAAAAGTATGTCTATACAAAAGCTCAGCAGAAATGTGCGAATTTAACTGGATTTTGAGTGCTAAGATAGTGAAAAATGTGGTAGACACGCAGATAGACACAATGCAACATTCTACGGATCGAAACCTATGGACATTCCTATCAACTGCGAGGTAATACACGCGACAGCATATATAATTATATATATATATATCCAAAAAGGTAGGTTGCTCCTATTCACAGACTTTAAAATTTTGCTTTTTTTATCGTTAAGATAAGCAAAAAAGATGAAAAGATAGCAACACTAAAAACAGGAAAGGAAAATTTAAAAGAGACAGGCATGTTATATGATTTGGATTTCTCTGATATAACCGTCCATAAACTTTTATCTCCCTCTTACTTTCAATTCTATAAATTCCTTCTCCAAGTATTGGTTGTGCACTTGCCCTATCCTTCAACGCTGAGAAGGATAGTGTAACCAAGACAATGACCTGACCAGCAGATCCCTTTGGATCGTCTTCTCCATGTACAGTTTTGTATATCCATAGTAATAGGAAAACAAATTGAAAAGAACAAAAAAAATACAAACAGAACGGAAATGACGTAAGAGCGCAAGACACGCCAAGCTGTTACGTCTTATACAGGGGTTTCCAACCCTCTTGGTACCACCTACCCCTAAGGAAGTAATGAAAGACTTTTAAAGACTTATAATCTGAGGTTTATCTCTGGCGAGCTCTTGAATCCAAACAAAACTGTGAGCAGCACACATAAATAGTTCACGCCGGCTCCTAAGACATTCGTTACGCTTACTACGGATACCCTTAGGGGTAAATGTACCCAAGTTTGAAAACCCCTTTAGATTAAAATATCATCCATGAAAGACCGTGCACAGACAAATTGGAACGTCAAGAAATTGTAGATATTGGAACAACAAGTTCAAATGCATTTTATTAACATAAACTTTAGAAATCATTGAAAAATTTATGGACATCATTGTTTCTCATACATTGTAAACAACGTAGTTTCAAATGAACTTTCTGGCGGAGTCAGGGACAATGGAAATTATGGGACACAATTTGTATATATATGCTGTATATATGTGAGGTACATAACTAATGTTTGGGATTGTATGTGGGTGAATGTATATGTATGTGTGTATAAAACCATACTTATTCTCTAAAAGACATAACCTGGAGTTTGTTAATGTGTGCCAAATACCTAAAACACTGTTCAGTATTCCTAATATCATGTTCTTAAGACTGTCTCTATGTGTGATAGTACTCAGTAGTGTTAATATATAGTAAAACAAGACTAAAGTTGCTGTAAATCCCTTTTTTTTTCAGGATGATGAACACCAATGGGGACGAGGTCAATTAAAGGTACGATGAATTGGCTCTTATACACAAAATAAATTAAGATATAAATTACAAGGTAGTGGATCTTACATCATACAGAAATCAGTGAGGTGGCACTTTAAGGTGATGGTGGCACATTCAAATAATACTATGACAAAATGCAGCTGAAGCGGAGATCTACGAAGTAAAAATGAATACTAAAAACAGTTTACCCTTATATAACAGGAGACTTTTAAACGATTAATCAATTCAAATACTGTAATAATTATACTGTTGATTTTACGCTACATTTATGAACAGGTAAATTAAAAAGAATAACGAATAAAATAAATAAATAAATAAATAAATTTGAATGTACCACTCACCTGTAAAGGAAATCAATAAAACAACAATAACAACAACAAGAACGCAATTTATAATTATGTGCATAACTGATTGCGGAACAAAGCATTACAAAATTAAACCAAATTTCAAAAATAGGAAACCAAACAGGCCTAATTCAAAATAATTAGAAATAGAACTTTCTGATATTAAAAATTCAGGCGCCAAAATAAACCAAAAGAAAAATCGGATAAAGAGAGGAAAATTATTAAAATCTTTATGTTTGCGGGTAATTCATTTCCATATGACAGAAAGCGGAAGAGTTACACTAATTGAACGCATACATTCACATAAGTGTGAAAACGTGAAGCATCAGGAAAAATTTCCAATGAAAAGCTGACTTTAGATTTCACTTAAGGCTCATAATACTGACTCATAAGATTCAGGCATTAACAAAGCTGACAACGACATGCTCTGTTCATTGATTAAAAAAGTGTTAAAAAGTGTAGATCATGATACAGCTGAAAGCTCCTATATATATCTCTTGATTTACTGCATTCTCTCCTCGAAGATTTTATTTGGTTTAGGAAAAGTTTTCAAGACCGAGAACAAGTTTTGGCTATTAGTGCACTTCGAATACTGAAATAGATAAATGCAACAATTCTATCCTGCAAATACAACACTGCCCTTGTAGGTCTAGGTCTAACAGGTAATCTAGCATTCTCAAATTTTAATATATTTCCTGATTATATATTAGACTACACTTTACACTACATTCTACGTCATAAAAGTTTCATTTGTCTTGTTGCTTCCAACTAAACCTTATTGTTTAGCATACTTTAAAGTGTTGATAATATTTCGCATCTGAAAAATTCAATGAAGTTGTCCCCTTCCCATACCTGAATATCAGAAAGAAAAAACTTGCATGGCACAAAATTGTGTAAACAAACAAAATATTCATGAAAAGTGTGTCATATAATCGCAAAATAACTACCCCTTTTTAAATTCCTCATATATCTGTTTCTAATTTCTTAAATTACATTCCTTTATAAGAAATGCGTCTGCACTACAGATAAAAGCTGATATGAGACCGGAAGTGGGCAAATTGCATCTGTTATACTGAAAGTCTGTCTCTGTGAAGCTAGCGCCTACAAAGCCATTAGAAGGAGCACGAAGATCTACAGGCTACAGAAGATGGAGATGCAATTTAAAATAGATCCTAGAACCAAGAGGTTTCAGAGGTTTGCAAAATAACTGGACTATACCTGATGTGTCCTCGCTCAGAGGGAACAAAGTCAATATTTGTTCGCGACTTCATCATGTCCTTTGACTGGGAGCATAGCGCTCATAATTTCATTTAAGCACGGACTTTAAATGTTCTAATTCATCATTAAAATAATAAACTACAGAGAAATCTGCAAAGTGAATCGAGTGTATCGTAGTCTGAGAAGTGTAGCTTTTTATCCAACAGTTTAAACCACAACACAGACAAAAAAACTGCATCTGGCTATACTTTAAGGGTAAATAAAAATCTTCCGGACAGACAATTTCATTTGAATAAGGTGTACATTATAACGTTTAGTCGTCTTTTTTTTTAAAAAGTGAAACTTCATACTTTCTTGCAAATTTTCTATCCAGAAAGTTCCAGCTACAAAAGGCCCTATAATTTTTAATCTGCGATATCTAAACAATTCTTTTATCTAGGAAATCCTTTACCCTACTTTGTGAATTCCGTAAGACTTATCCTCCTATATGAGTGGAGCTGCTAAGGATTAATCTTTGATATAATGTGGCTGTCAGTGAAGCAGCACCTCAATGCCCATCAGCAAGCGCTAGAACTAGAAAGTCATAGCTAAAAATTCAGACAAATGAGAGTGTTCGCTCTCGTACATGAACATGTGACTCAACTCATTTCATAAATTACCAACATCAAAACATCATAGCAAAACAATGCCGTGAACAAGCGATTATGTACACAAAGAAGAACAATTCATTGGTGCATATTGAAAAAAAAATACATTAAATTTGGACATTTTCAAAGTTACAAAGTGGTCGCCTAATATTGTATGTATACACCTGCATGGCTTGAACAAAATGTACAACTACGGGATCTCCACCACTTCAAAAGAAATGAAAAGAAAACTTGCCATTCATTAGTTTGACTTTGCTCAGAACCTACACACTACGAGTACCAAGCTTTCCCTGTATCATCATGTTATAAGAAAATACACTAAAATACAAAACACTGCCTAGAATAATAATATTTTAGAGTAGATCTAATCAATGTGACCCAGGAGTCAATTACTAAACAGCAACACCTCGGTCCGCTTGTATTTCCGTTGGCCTACATGAAATTTCTTCATACGTATACATTGCTCCGCGCTGAGGGACTAACTTTACCGAGGAAAGACAACTCTAAACGTGTTTTTATCACCTCCCTTACCCAAGTCAAAACAGCTTTAAGGAAAACTGCCCTCAATCTTTAACAGAGATATACCAACTATAACTGACTATTTTTCTATAGTAGCGATGATGATTATAATAAAATGGAATTGGATACCAAAGACTGTTGATAAAATGCATATGTTGAAATACGGATAAGTTAGAGGGGCAGCATATGCTTAGCCCTTGGACACGGTGATCATTGCATTTTTAATGCCACTTTTTCTCATATCTCTCTCTCTCTCTCTCTTTCTCTCTCTCTCTCTCTCTCTCTCTCTCTCTCTCTCTCTCTCTCTATCTCTCTCTCTCGTCTTGTTCATACTTTCTCTCTTTCTCTCTTCCCTTCTCTCTCTCTTTCCCCTGTTTTGTTTTACTTAACATTTAGACTATGCAGCTGATTCACGCAAAAACATTTGGCAAGGTACTTCATATACGTATACTCACATACACGCCCAAAGCACGTAGCAAACTGAGGTATAGAAATGGTGACTTCATTAATATTTTACTTTAAAACCCCTCCGTGGAATTAATTAATGCTCGCTTTAAAAAAAAAATTGGCATTCTCCGAATGGAGAGAAATTACTCCGAATTTGAAAAAAAAAAAAAAAGCATCCATCTGAAATAGGGAATTACGAGAAAAAGCTAAAGGCAAATTACTGACGGAACCAATTCTTAATGAGCCAGTTTTTACTTCAAAGAACCGGTTTTCAGACATAGTAGTCTTCATTACACGGTGCTGTTTAATGTTCAATGACGGAAGCTGCACTTACTTAGACAGTGGCACTTAGAGGGCAGATTGTTTAAAAATTTGGCGAAGGTTTTTGTTCAGTAGCAAAATTACATCTTTTTCAAACGGTCTTATGTTCTGCTTGGTGGTCAGTAGGAAATCTACTTTGTTGTTGTTGTTGTTGTTGTTGTTGTTGTTGTTGTTGTTGTTGCTGCTGCTGCCGCTGCTGCTGTTAGAAAGATCACTTGATAGACTATCAAGCGGCTTTCAGGTTTGACTCTAGTCTTACTCTGCTGCTGCAGAGGAAAGTCTGATGCCGACAGCATCCTTATCTACGATTTTCAACAAACATTCGATGCTACGAACACATTCTTTTGCGGAGTTTCAGGTTCACGTCTGTTACTACCCGGGCACAAGCTTTCCTACTGTTTTAGGTTATAAATGTGCAAATCAGTGTTGGTCAACTAGGTTGGACTTAGTGGCATGTATTTATCTAGCAATGTTTGTTCTTCCTGCCGGAAGCCCAGTAAGCACAACTATTGTCTGTCAGAATGCTTTGCTGCCTCCTTGATCAGTATAGATTGCAACACTATTTTGGGTCAGGAGTTGCAAAGACAGAGGGCATGAAATTGAGTTAGCGACCGTTCCAGTGACATAGCCTGAGGTCCTAATTGAATTTTCATGGGACATAGGTTCAAACTACGACGCACAGCACACATATTTACTTGTATTCCCTGTCAAATCCTGGAGATGGCCAATCAAAATAAGGGCTAAGCTGTCAATATGGGAAGTTAGTAATAGCAAACAATTAAATGATTGCCTTAATTTTTTGGACGAGTGTGCCCACCATTGCTAAAACATTCCATCACACCAAATTTTTGTATGAGTACTTAAGCTTTTACTGAACCCATGTCACGATAAAAATTTGAAATAAGCACGTGTCTTGAGTAAACAATTGTCTGAGGTAGGCAAAGGCAAATTTAAGTGATTTCAGCGAAATCCGCCTAGGAAACTTCGAAAACAATTATGAGCTGATGAGGTAAACTATGTCAATGGTCAGGATTCAGCTAATAAAGCAACACAATATTGGTGAGACTAATGATATCAGGAGAAATGGGCATTACCTCTGTAAGAGCTTTTATTGTTCCCTAGCGTTAGCCATGTCCAACTAAGTTGCACCTGTTAAAACCAAATGTCACTTAAGAGAACACCTTGCCAGCGTCTTAGGCACCACACTCAGCTCTACTCATGACCCCATATTTCAGATGGACATTGTAATATAAATCAACGAAACACAATAGTAATAATTATTTACACTGTTCAATTATCGAGTTGCATGGCTAGAATGGTCTCCCAGCTTTCAGATCTGGCAGAAAATCTACTGGACGACGAACCCCAGCCATGCAGCCTTGATATGATATGGACCAGATCAAAATACGTCAGTGCGTTAAAAACGCAACCGATGCAATACTTTACATTAGACCTACACGGCCTCGACCGCCCAGTAAGATGAATAATAAGCAGACAGCAGTTTGTGCTCTGCGTATCATACCAGGACCAGTCTTCGAGCTCTCCACTTAAGAGTTAATAATTCCAACGACATAATTAAGTACTCTAATCATCTTCAGCTTTTCAATCCATGACTATATGTTAGTCGGGTCCACGGCCAGAAAGTTCGACGCAGCTTCACGGAACTTGCTTGTGGAACGCTCTGGACAGCAGTTTTTCATCCTGTCTCGGTGGCCACCAAAGAGCCATTCTCGGCTCGGTGGACGAGACATTTTACAGTATTCATGATAGCTTTGTGCGAATAAGCACAGCATACCTTTCATCATTCAGTAGACTACATCACTTCACAGAGAAAACCCCAAACTAAACCAATTTAGTGTGACCCGTTGTCTTTGTAAATGAGACGTAGAGTGAACAAAATCATGTTAGACCACTGAATAACAGAGTACATTGTAGTTTGTTTTTATTTTCGCCTCACTCCTAAGAAAGTTTTAGTCGAAGGCAAGACCGTCCAATCGAATTTCCCGCCGTAGGTAGGCTAGGCCGTCCCGGTGAAGTGATATACATCTACTATTGAAATCATCTCCAGTCCGAAACCAAGCCAGTCACAACCCAGAATGGATATCTGTGGTGATCCGTTATGAGGGACTTGATCGGAAGAACATTAGTATGGCAATAATGATGGTATTTGTTAGCTTAAGTACTCGACTTAAATGTCTATACGACTTTTGGTTGGAATTATAAACAGTAACATCCCTGAATGCGTATTTGAAAAAGCCGCCATACGCGCTTAATTGGATTTGGTGAGTAGTTGTCCCCCTTCCTGATGAGTTACTGCCCCTGTACTCGTGCAAAGGAGAGAAGGCACAGTAGCACCAGGAGGAAGGAGAGGACAGTGGAGTGGCGAGGGCCTGACCCTGAGTTAGGTGTACCTTTACACTCGTACGAGTCCAGTCGGTTGTGTCCTTTGATGCAATCACAGCGGTAGGAGCCAGGGGTGTTCACGCAGACAGTATTGGCGCTGCAGTGGTGACCGTTCCTCCCACCGTTGGCCTGACACTCGTCGATATCTGGAAAAGGGAAAGACAGTGATGATTCACCTCAAAGTCTATAGAGACAATTCACCATCAAGTTACACAGAGATAGTTCACCTTTAAGTATCACAAAAACAATCCATTCAAACGCGCTTATTACGAAATTCATGGGGCTCTCTCATGCGGGATATTTTCGCAATACCTAAATCTGTCCACAAATCCATTTATTATTATTTCAGAGCTTGCGACAATTAAGTCTCGGTATAGTGACCGTGTTAGATCAAACAGTTTCCATCATATATAGGAAGAATTTGCGGAAGTATTCTGAATATCAAGAAATAAATCCTCTGACACCACACCAGAGCACATCCCTTTGTGATCAACCTTTCAAACACAGGTTGCTACATCTGCCTCATATGGGTCGAGTACATGGAATAATTTGGAAAATCTTGCTCTCCTCCAACTTCCGGTGGATCTGAGAGGGCGATCACTTTTTGGATTATAGCGGCCCCGGCTATCCAGGAATTCCAAACTCACTATTATTATTTTTAAATGACGACTATTTATGATTTCATTCAAAACTGTTTCACTAATGTCTGTCTAATCTTACACTCATACAATTGAGTGCGTGACCCCATTAAACGTTTCCAGTCTCACTACCAGACTCTGCTATCAAATCTCAATTTCAAGGCTAGGTGCCATTCTAAAGAAATGAAATATCGCGATTATTTATTTGATAATCATCATAGCCACTGGAAGCCACTGAAAGCAAGGGGCATCCGAATGGCAAATAACCATAATTTGAACATTTTATATAAATTCAGCAATATTTAATACATTCGAATACGAATTTCGAGCTTTCTTTTTTTGTCCCCGAGCAAAACGTTTTAACCAGGGCCGTTGCTGTTGTTATTCTTAATTCACTCGGATAGTTGAAACTGTTTCGGTTATGGCTGTCATCGTATTTTTTGTTCATTGTTCAGGTTGTTTCAGTTCACAAGCTGCTCCTCACTTAAAATGTATAACCTACAATGTAAGCGTTGCACCTGACCATGCCGTTTTTCGTCGTCGCTGTTGTTGTTACTGTTGTCGTTGTTTATGTTGCTGCTGTTGTTGTTCTTGTTGGGGCTGTTGTTGTTGTTGTTGTCGTTGTTGTTGTTGTTTTAATTGCATGACTTGGACTTGATATGAAAGTCAAGGAAGCTAAGCAAGATCACTGATATCATGAACATATTTTTACTACGTGCTTTTTTCCCGTCTCCCTCCATTAAATCTACATTAATTATGAAAGAATTTTTGTTTTCTGTTGTTGTTAACGTTAAAGATCTCACACTGCTTCAAATCGCTACTGAAGTTTTTATTCTACAGCAAATTAATATCTTTTTTTTTTTTTAAATTGTGAATAAACTTAAGCGTGGAGCAACTATTCGAGTTTTTGGATAATTGTATCCGAATACGTCCATTCAAAGTTCTTTACCGCTAAATGAAAAGTCGGATGGACATAACGTGTTCGGGAGTAGATGCGATTACTGTTAAAAGATAAACGGCTTGGTATTCAAGTAACAGTAACGGGATACTTTGTAAGTAATTCACATGGACACGCGAAGAGCCACTTAAAAGGCTCTGGTACTCAACAATGGAGAAGTTACTTTTGTACCATCAGAGATAAATGGGGTAACCGATACCCAGGCGGGCGGACAGCCGCTAATACATATAGACGCCTACTTGTTAAAGGTATCAGCTGATACACTGTCCATTATTTCTCTATAGACTAAGTCTCTTCAAATCGTGGTAACAGCCAGGGGTTTTCAACCATTTGAGTTTATGGTGTAGCAAAATTCTTCTAGACATATTCACACCAATATGTTAAAAGAACCGGTTGATATTTTACGTGGATGCCCTTCAGTCCTGACTTCTTCCACACAAAATACTCCTCTTTGTTAACTGTTGACATGGGGGCAATGACCAGGGTCTTTCTATGGTCTCTCCTTTGGGTGGTTATTTCCGGGGGTTTTCAAGTTTTTGAGTCATGGAGTTCTGTGACTTCTCTAAGCAAGAGGAACGCTGACAATCCATTTTGTCCGTTATAGGGGTTTTCAAGTTTCTGAGCCATGGAGAAGTATGATTTCTCTATACCAAATTAACGATGACAATCCACTGTGTTTATTAAATCCTAGCTTCTTCAGATCGTAACACCTAGGTTTTTTAAGTTTCTGATGCACTCGGGATATCATGTTTTTGAACTAACGAAAAGTGTGATTTCTCTATTCAAGACTCATGTCGACGATTCACTGTGTATATTAAATCCTAATTTCTTCAGGTCGTAACACCCAGATTTTGTAAGTTACTGCGCAAGCCTCTCGTTGGCTGTCCTCTGTCTCTAGTCATCCCAAGTTCCTCCACATTATGATAATGGCACATTTAGTTACTTTTGAAACAAAACAATAGAATACGACAGACTACTTCCTATGGAAGCACAACCTGTGTACCTTCGATAATTTAGTAAATACATATAATAACTTATGCACGTGGCATGAACAAAACGTGAAAACCCCTACACATCCTAAACACGTTTATGCTTGAAAGCGTTGCCTGATGCATTGCTCATGAAAGTCTGGAAAATCTTGATAAGTTTTTCAGACGTTTGACAGACTCAATGCTAAGCAAAACTTCGGAAATCTCAAACATCCCGTATCTCTTAAGCTTGTAGCTATTGCTTGATACAAAACCATGGATTTGTACACGACTCCCAGGTAGATATGAGTAGTTTATCTCACTCAGCTTTAAACAGTGTCCATGCTCTGCAGCAATTTGAAAACCTCAAATATTCCATACCCCTTTTACTAGAGCTATTGCTTGATACACAATGATGAATTCGCACAGGATTACCTGATAAGGAAGCGCAACTCATAAAATTCAGATAAAGCTTGGCATAAGAATGAAACATGTGATACGCTGATATAAAAGCTACTGTTCAGAGGCGAGAAACACTGGGCCCTCTATCAAGTCCCTTGAATAAGTTCAGGTCCATACAAAACTGATACCTATTTTATGTAAATAGGGGCCGTGGCCCAAGATTTATGTCCGTGATTAGTACACGGTTTACACGTTGAAACACCACCTTTGTGTATTTCCAAGTTTTGGAGATCTTTTTCATTTTTTGTTAAGATGTATTTAACCTGACAACATTTAAACGTCAGGAGAGAGATAATAATGAGGCATAAAATGATTTTGCCAACTCAGCATTCAAAGAGAAGGCGAGCGAGCGAGAGAGAGAGAGAAAGAGAGAGAGAGAGAGAGAGAGAGAGAGAGAGAGAGAGAGAGAGAGAGAGAAGATTTTCAGCGCGTGACTAAGGCAAACGTACTTGCTCGCTGCTCTAAGAGTGGTAGTGAGCAATAAAAAAGACAGCGGTAAGGAAACGGAAAAATCAGCGGGGGCAGCAACATTTTTTTTTTGGTTGAAAACCACGGGTTCAAAGTGGCATCAAGGGCGCGGTTGTGAAAGTGCTGATAGTGATGACGAGGGTGGCCGTAATCGGGGTGCTGGTCTGGCTACAGGTGGTGGTGGTGGTGCAAGTGGTGGTAAAAGTGGTAGTAATAGTGGTGGTGGTGATGCAAGTAAGTGGTAGTGGTGTTGCAAATGTTGCTGGTGGTAGTGGTGTTGCCAATGTTGCTAGTGTAGTTATGTAAGTAGGGGTGGTGGTGGATACAATTGGCGGCGATGGAGGTGATACAAGTGGTAATGGTGGTAGTCCAGGTGGTGGTGACGGTGGTACAAGTGGTAGTGGTGATGACGGTGCATGTGGTCAAGATGCTGATGAAACAAATGACAGTGGTGGTAGTGGTGGTGATGGTGGTACAAGTGGTAATAGTGGTGATGGTCGTAGTGGTGATAAAAGTGGTAATAATTCAGAAACTTTACACTGGAATCCAGTGAGCTCGAAATTAGAGGACTGCCTCCAAAATTCGAGTCTGTGAGGTATTCGAGTTTGTGAAGTACTCGAGTTTGTGAGGTATTCGACTGTATGAAGTATCTGAGTCAGTGAGTTATTCCGTTTTGCGAGTTATGCGAGTTTGTAAGGTATTCAAGTTTGTGAGGTATTCGACTCTATGAGGCACTGGAGTTTGTGAGGGTATATTACTACAGAGAGAGGGACCGGAACTTTTGTCACGAGCTCTTGAGACTCGACGTCGTGAGCTTCTAATGTCTTAGTGTATCACAGAATAATCAGTCACTTTCTCTGTGTACATTCGTTTTCCTCCTTCTCTGAGTGAGTGAGTGAGTGAGTGAGTGAGTGAGTGAGTGAGTGAGTGAGTGAGTGAGTGAGTGAGTGAGTGAGTGATTCCCTCGTTTACTTACCCCACCCATCCACGCACTTAATCACCCATTCACTCCTTCTCCTTTTCTCCCTCCACCTCCACCCCTTCATCGTCAACTCGCGTTCTCGCTGCTTCTTTCCTTCATATTTTAAATTATTACGCGGTTATCTTCCAATTTCCACAAGAAGTGTTGACGTCACATTCTTCACATTGCATATACAACCCGAAATCTGGCGGCAGGAAAATACTTTGCTTTCCCCTTCCATCTTTTCCCCAGATTTCTTTCAGTGGTGGACAATAACTTTTCTGAGTATCGATTCTCTAGATATTCAGCAATTTCAATGTCGAGATTAAAACTCACGCTATGGAATTTCGATACCAATTATATACCTTCAGTTTAAGCGTAGGTAAGTTGTCTCACTACATTATTGCCGAAGATATCAAGACTATCGAATAGGACTAAAAATAACCTATCGAAGGTATCGCAAGGGATCGAACTGCATACCCTCCAACAGCATCAGAATCTATGAAAAAACGATACCCGATTATCCGATACTAGAAGAATTCAGGTATTGGCCCACCACTAACTTCTTTCCAGTTTCATTTCCGTCTTCTAAGATTACGCCACTTACGCATGTACTTTCAACGACATGAAACGAGACGCTGCATATCCTGCGGAATTTAAACGCATGAAATGTTATTAGATCGGCTGTGGTGAAATTAAATTCAGAATCATATGAGTGGATCGCCCTCGTTAACGAAAATTAAATTATAGCAAGGAAGATCGTTTCCAGCGATTTTCTAGCAGCAATGAAATTGAACTGGATCTCCGAGAGTTGGACGTGCATCGTTAGCGAAAATTAAACGAAAACGATAGCTTTAAGTGCACCACTGACAAATCGTTAACCTGCACAATATTGATTTTGGCTATACAGTGAGAGAAGCTTGAATCCACTTTCAGACGTGTCTGGCATCAAGGTTTATATTCTTTTAGTCATGTTCGATATACTATCCTTGGATGAGAAGATTATCCTTAATCTTTAAAGATATGAAACTCTCAACAAAAATCATCACAGGAAGATGTCCCCGTCTAACAAGTATTTCAGCCCTTTTACTTTCTGACACTCCAAACGGGCTGACCATTTTTAGGTCGTGACTCCAAGTGACTCTTTGTTGACTTTGTTTTTCCAATATGCTTCCATGACATAATCCACCGGTGTCTGATTAGAAAGGAAATGAAAACGAAAGTGTTATAGATTTGCGACCCCGCCCACCTAACAGCCGTAAAGTTCGTGCTGTTGGAAAAATGACCTCCGTGCAAAATTCAGGAATGCAAAGGCAGTACTGTTGTGGTGGGTTGTTAAGATTCTTAAAAAGAAGCTTGATTAATATGGATGTGAGGTCTGCATCGTTTATTTGTGTCGATCGCGTGAAATTTATGGCGTCGTCAAGCCTGGGTACTAATAACTAAACCGTTCCCTGCTATGACAAGATAAAACGGTAGGTCTGTAAGGACCAAGGCAGGAAAACAAAAATCGAGTGAAATCTAACGAAACATGCGGACAAGGAAAAATACCCGTCTCACAATGAAAGGTGGACACTCGCTTTTTAAAGGCTTTGATACCAAACAAACGCTGGAGTGGTAGGCGCAGGCGTTTATAGTTAAGTGCAGAATCCTTTCTGGGTCTTTTATTAGAAAAAAAAACAAAAACACAAAACAACTATTAACTAGTGTGTGTGACTGGAAAACTTACAATTTAAAATCATTAAGTCATTATGATTTTGATACTTAAAGATTCAAAGGTCATAATCGTAGACATAATAATATGTTTTTAATTTTATTTAATACTGCACATAATAAGAACATTCAAAATCTATATCATCACTTGCAGACATTCTGCGTCCATCTTTGTGACACTAAATTTGCGGACTGCTACCAGAATCTAACTAACATACACAGTGGCATCTTCGCTTGTGAGAGGTATTATATTAAAGATATCGCAAAAATGTACCCTCGGAAATGAACAGGGCCGAATAACACAAGGTATGGTTTTCAAAAATACTACGGGGAGAGAACTCCGGACGTTAAAAAAAAATTAAAGGGAATTCGAGACTTGCATATTATGAATGACTAAGAGGGCATGGCAAAATAATATGTTTTCAACACTGACGGGCAATATGGGTTTCTGAGCACCGATAATTTTTTTACCCTGCACTTCCGTCATGTCAACTTCAGCCCCAAAATGTCGATACTATTTCGATCTTATTCCAGCTGTATGAAAACGTGATAATGCTCTCGATGTTAGCACTGACTGAGACGGCGATGATGAACAACCCACTGTTTAAAAATGCAAGTACTCATCAATTTTATCCTCTTCCATGCTTCGTCTCACCAAACAACATGCTGTGTAATCATACCTGATAAAGCAATAGGAACTTAGTATTAAGACAGTATCGAAAGTAAGTTCGATCATAATTATTATCTCCTTCTAATCTTCATGTCTACTATGCACCAACTGGGTATCGAAACCGAAACGATTCCCAAACCTGCCTTGTAGGCCTACTAGAGCCAGAATTAAATACATCTAGACTCAATATTTTCGATACTTGAAGCAGGAAGGGTATGCATCGCGATACTTGAAAAACAAAAATCGGGTATCTGCTCGCTTCTAGTCCTCAATCTGTCTGCTCGCTAGATTGGCATACAAGTAGAGATGGACGTGTATGGGGGTGGGGGTAATGGTGGGTGCCCAAAGGGAGAGGGGTCATACGTCACTGGTGCATTTTCCCGGCACGGTTGGGTTCAAGACTGGGCAGGTAAGAAAGTTTATTGCCACAGGTAAAGACGAGCTCAGTGAAATGAGCCGGAAGCACAGGCTGGAAGACTTCCGGTTGAAACGGACGGCCATCTCGGGGTCGATGATCAAAACTTGTCTTCAGCAAACCGCAAACCCCCAGGATCGCGGAAGTTATCTTGTGAGGACTATATAAAAAGTTACCCCTCCCCTCCACCTCCCTCCTACTCACCACCCTCCCCTTTCCTCCCATGCCTAGTACAAGCTGACTTCTCTGTTTTCGACAACTTCCGCTGAAGAAGTTCACATTTAATAGGACAGTCGTCTCAAATGCTCTGGATCAAGACATGCTCTTCCAGAAGCTACCTGTAAGAATCACGAATGTGCCAAAGGTTTTCTTGAGGTTAACTCTCACATAAGTCGACCTCCAACTACGTTTAACTACCAATCTCACTTTAGCTTTAAGAAACAAACATGCAGTCTACACGATTCACGTCGTCTCAATGACGTGATCAAATTTGTGTTTAGCACACAGAATACTCAATCGCCACATGAAGTGATGGCATATCAACGGAGAGATCTAAGGGCTGAAACAAGGGGGCAGCAGGGAACACACATCTAGTGTGGGGAGGGAGGGGATGGGGCAGAGGCTTATCAAGGCCACCTCTAAACACGCCTAGAGACATTGACATGTACCATAAAAGCAAATGCTTAGCTCCATTTCGCTAACCTCATCCACCTACTGCTTCACGGCAAGCCCAAATGAAACGTGGAGTGACGTCTCTTGCGGCTGACGAGGAAAACCTTCCCCGAAGCACTACGATTTATGGGACAGCCAAATAATTTTTTTGGGGGGGTTCGCCGGGGAGAGGGGGAACTAGACTGTAGACGTTACATCTAGAGTATTATAATATGCTTGTCTCTGTTTCTCCTCACTCTGGCTCATCGCCACTAGAGGTGAAGATTTTCCGGGTGAAATGTACCGCACTGGCATAGGGTAACACTCAGAACTGTCTTGCTGCCAACGACTAGGTAGAACTAGGATTATCATTTCTTTTATTAGCCAGGGTCAGGGTCAAGGTCAAAACCCTATATCCTGCCGAACGTGTATTTTGATCCACTGTATGAGAAATTCCAAGTGAAACTGAAGACCACTTCAAAAGCGATCATCAAATTTTGGTGCAAAGAAAACAATAAAAGATTTAAAGTCAGAGCATTTCCTGTTTCAGACAAGGTGAGGGTCGACGTCTGAATTCATACCTTGTGCAATGCATAATTTATCACAAGATGCTTTCATCTATTTTATTGTTACAACTATCTGAAGCTGCGATTAAACGGACAGTCTTGCCTTAGCGGCAGCAGTAAACTATGAAAAATGTGGCACAGACAACTCCGATTAATTGCAATCCACTTAATCAAAGCTTTTTTTCAGATGACAGAATACTATATTTTTCTACACAAAAGCCGCCAATTTTTTTTTTTTTTGCTGTGCTATAAGGGGATGCGATTAAAACGGAAACGACTGTTCCCGTATTGTCCACTGCATGGCTTTCGTTCTCTCTATCATGTCTCTTATCAGTTTGAGAACGGATAATCCCCACTGCAATTTTCCTCAGACATGCAGGTTTAATGTTCATTGATTTTACTGCGCGTCAAGACAAGCTGCAGTATTTCTCTCGAATGAACCTCAGGCTGCCGTTCCAGAAGCTCTCCCCGTTTTGTTTTGTTTTTTCACTTGACGTGGAGCAAAATGTATGCCCAGCACTGGAGGTTTTACAATGAGCCCAAAATAAGCTAAAGCACTCCATATACTTGAACCAAGATGAGATCTGTCTAAATATAATTATGCAAGTAGGACCATAATATTCTGTCCGTTCCTGCCATTCGCATACTGGTTTGGCGAAAGAGTGGAGTATTCAGAGCTTCAAAGCTTCTAACTGGACAAAGGTTGGATGGTATTACTGTCGTCAGTAACACAGCTTAAAATAAATGTATCAGATTTACATCTGAGTTGTGGTGATAGTGGCGGGTGTAGTCGTGCGTTGTACATGCAGTTATGCTGATTTGTCTGCTGACGTATTTGCCATACATACTCAAATTCTAATTGCTCATATCTTGTTATTATGATGTGTTATATATGGATCGAATAAATAAACTAAAATTGCGTGTACGGATACCCGTCGTTACACTTTACCATTCTTTCCCATCTGCCTCTTTCACTGAATAAGTGAACATAATTATATCGCCAAAACATTCCGATGACCCTCTTATTTTAACACAGCACACTAGCATTTTACAAAATCACGAGGGGATATTATGAAACATTTAAGAAGAAGTTTGTTTCTTTGTTTAATACTTTGGACGTTTCTGTGAGCGGCTGTAGAAAGAGCGGCTGCACAAGAGGCCAACAATGAATGAAAGAAATGTGTGAACCCTTGGCTCACACTACAATGGACTAGATCATCTTCATCAACCGTTTCTCATTAACTTCATCCTATGTCTCATCGCCTCCACCACTAAGAGAAGAAACTTCCTGGCCTCTTGAGTCCTGCTGGCTGATGTGTTTATCCTACCTATACGATTTGATTTTGTTAACCTTCCCTGTCCCTTCCCTCGTCCACTCATTCATGTTTGTACTCAGGCCTCATGTCAAAGGTCTCAGCTCCCATCCACTTCCCTGTTCCTAAGCTAAGAAAACACGCTGCATTCTCTGATAAGCGCTAAAATAAACTTCTTCTCCTCCCCAACTGCTGTTTGAATATCTTGATTACCATTGTTGAAAGCAGAAAAGAAAGAAAAAAAACTCGTGCAGTTCCAGGTAGGAAACTCTCAAAGGTATTTAGCATAACTATCCAGGGTTAAGGTAATGTGCAAAAAGAAAATATTTGTAAACCGAGAAAGATCAGAGGAAGGAATGTGCAGCGAGGAACTAGATCTCGGTGTGGTAGAAGGAAGAGAAAATTATGTTCATCAAGAGCGTATTCATGAACTATACAGCGAATGTCTCAACAGACCGAACACCACCATCAAAATCATGGTCAGCATAACGTTGACACCATCTTCAACATCATCAATACCACCACAGTGGACAACTACAGCAACAAAAGCTACTGCTACAACAGCTCAACCAACAACAGTCATGATGATCAGCATAATCAAGATGCCGTCATCAATACCATCCATACAACGACAATAAAAAGATAACAGTAGCAACTATGACAGAACAAATAAAACCAGCAGCAATCATCAGAGGCAAAACAATGACATCGTTGTCCATATCACCATCAGGACCACCAGTTCCACGAACGACAACAACAACAACAACTACTGGTTTGACATAATAGACAAACACCAGGCATGGTCACCATGGCAATGCCATCATCGTCCGCACAACCAGCAACACAACCACCAAGAATGACAATAACAAGAACAGTAACTTCCAACATGACAGACAAGAGTAACAGCTCTATTAACACGAACAATGCTCAACACAATTCCCTTCAACGCGCTCCCATTCAACAGCCCCAGCTGCTTCGTTCCTTTGAAGAAGTACTCTGGATAACACAAAATTTTTCATAACCCGTTATCCTCATAAGCTCTGTGCGAAGAATGGCTGTGTTATCAGAGTTCCACTGACACTGAAATCATCATCAGCACCATCATCGGTATAATCACCACCACCATTACTACCACTACCACCACTAACAATAACAACAACAACAACGTGAATAGAATAAATGAAAGGGTACCTTCACACTGATGTCCATCCCCCTCGAAGCCAGCATGGCACTGGCAGGCGTACTTGGTGGCCAGATTGATGCAGGAAGCGTTGGCGTGACAGGTGTGGCCCAGGGAACAGAAGTCTGTGCCTGAGGAAGGGAATCAAACGAACGTCAATGTGCGCAGAATTCCACAGTCATGAACCTTTAGGCTCCATTCCATTTTAAGGAAGACTTTAGAAAATTTGCATTTAAGTTTTAGTCTCAAGATTCATCAAGTTTTAGTCTCAAGATTCATCAAGTTTTAGTCTCAGATTCAAGATTCAGAGTCTTTATTAGGCTCCGGGCCAATAACACAACTTCAATAGTATCCCTTTACTTTTATGTTACTTTTGTCAATTTTATGTGCAGGCTGCAGGACTTTTTATATATCTTTCATTTGAAGACTACCTTATGGTGCTGCCATTTAGGAGCATTATCCCAAAGGTGAATGCACATTATTACCAGATGAGTCTGCTAAATGGTAAAGAACCTCAAGAACTTGAACATTAGGCGACCACTTCATAGTTTCTAGTTTGTAAAATATTCAAGTTTGAGTAAAGTCCGATTCAAAAGAAGGGACTCCGGACTTCAGCATTACAAGCGAATCCGACTGTTTTTTTTTCCTCCACTACGTGCAGTAGGCAGTGGTAAAGTGAAATTGTATACAAAGTACTTGCAAGAAAATGTATCTTCATCTTCCTCTTTTCCTGGCGCCGCTCAGTGGCGACAACACAGCTTGTTTTTGTATAAATGCTGTGAAAACGAATTTCCAAATCTGGATAATAAAGGTTTATCTAATCTTATCTTATCTTATCTTATCACTACTTTCAGGTATTCATTTCCATTTCTGAATAGTTGTAATTGTTCAGCTTTAATCGAACACCTGCATAAAACAAGCAACTTCGTACAAAGCTATAAAAAGAATGGTATCACAATATAAACAAACATACATATTTCTTTCATTCGATCTCTTTTTCTTTTCCAAAATCTATCTTTTATCCTTCTTAGTGCTTACCTTTACAAACTGGACAACACTGTCCATGGATTTCTATCCGCTCGGACTTGGGACAATCTAACTTGGGACATGTTTGTTCCGTGTCTTGCCTTTCACATACCATGCGTCCGTTCTGTGGAGAAAAAAAGGCATTTACCATTCTTAATTCGTCAACTCCAATGAAGATAACTTCCGGTTTAAGCAAAATAACAGCATGATTACGTCATCAAATCTCACTTCCGAAAGTAAAAGATGCATCAACCAATAAATGCCAGTGTAACAGACAATATCAGCCACTCATGTTTCTCTCACAAACGAAAAGTGGAGAACGGAAGTAATATAACTGCTGGAGTTGTGGCTTGCGATGCCCGAATGACCGAGCATGCACAATAACCGCGAGCGTACTTTCATTCAGTGTGTGCTTTACTGACTATTCCTTACCGCCAAGTCTATGAAATTTTGTTCACAGTCTTATGCACCACAAAGCAATTGCATCTAAAAATATAAATAGGATGTCCATCACAAAGGTTAAAGCGAGTGGGTTAAAGAGAGTGAGTATAACACCTTCTGTTTTGGTACGCCTCTGTCATATTAATTTTTCGTTCACCTCGTAAATTCGCTGAAAGTGGCGCAAAAAACGATAAGGTAAACGAGATGGTCTGGACGACTTGGGAGGAAAAGCAGAAAACGAAAGAGAGTAGGGAGGAAGAACCGGGGGAAAAGGGGAATAGTAGAACTATGCTTAATTCCTGGATACTCCCCGGGTGACAGAATGACCAAACAGGAACCAGGACAAATGAGGTCAGGAGTTGGGGTGAAACCAGGTCAAAGAAACGTGGAGCTTCATCATGTCCTTATCTTATCCCCATACCTTTAAGCTGGGTTAATTTCAAAACCACCAAGACAACAACCGTTACTTTACTTCCAAAGATCGCTCTCAGAATAGAAAACTCTAGGTAAAACTCAAGACCTTACACATTTTTTACTTCCTTTCTAAACGTCTCTGAAATTTCTGGTATGGTTATGATGACAATAATAATGAGGGCAATATGCTCTTATCTGTCCACTGCCTTTCGGAGAAAAGTATAATAGAATTTGTCCACTGCCTTTCGGAGAAAAGTATTATAGAATATGTCTACTTTAGTTGTTCTAGTGCTGTGAACAGTGTATTGTCGATGGTTGGGGATTGTAGAAGGAACTAGCATCGCAGGTTTGTTAGACATGGAGCAGGAGAACTTGAGCTGACTCCATGCCGTGGATATAGTGCAGATAGTTTGGTTCGTGTTGGGGTTTAAAATCATACAGTAGAAGAACACATCATTCTGAAGTTCTATCCATCTGAAGTCCTGTAAGGGCAAAACCTGACCTACAGAAATCCCTTTTACGAGGACAACACCAGCGATATTTCACTCACGGGGAAAAAGTGGTACGTTTTTACTACCGGCGCGCGCGCTCATTGTCTGGCGCCCGGAACTCTAATTGCAGCATTACTGACACCAAGGCGAGCCGGGATATTTTCTTTAGCGGGAACTTCCAGCTGATGAACCCACTGACTGCGGCAATAAAGAAGATCTTGACCTTTTTTGCCGTTAAACTATTCCGTGATTAACTGCAGTGGCGAGTGCAAGCCCTTCCAGAGCCCCGGCATTTCTCACCTATAAACTACGGCGGACATCTCTTTGATGTAGCCAGATTTGACACCCGGCCTGCAGCCACGCACTCGCCTGCACCAACACCCGCCGTCAAATTGCCATCTGTTGTGGGGCAAAAGGGGAAGATAATGCTCACATTTATCATGGACAGGAGGAGATAACTTGCTGTCCTTATCTCCCTTCCCACCTTGGTCATCGACCAGGGCTTTCACCACTGCGCTAACACTGCTGGTGGCGAGACATGTGAAAAGTCAAACATCATTTTCGTTCTGGACATCAGATGAGTTTTACAGACAACAGCCCTCGTGCAGGCAAATTGCACACCTTTCAAAAAAAAAAAAAAAGATTCTGCATTTTTTTTTTCGCTTTGGAAGACAGATATTTCCAGAGAGATGGAGGTGAGCCGTAAATTTTAATATCACTACTCGTGTGGGCGAGATCAGACACACCCTGATAGGCACACAATATTACACTGAAGGAACAGGCCCTTGCGATACTTAGCGTGATTATGGAGTACAAACTTATTGCTAAGACAGATACATCACGACATGATTTCAGTCCAGCTCAACAAGACTAGCTGATGACGGCAGGCCAAGCACAATGACCGCGTCCGGCAATGGAGAAAAAGTTAACATCCAATATACGACACAACGTTGTTGTTGCTGTTCTTGTTCTTGCTGTTGCTATTGTTGTTTCATCTTTTACATTCGCAAGTAAGCTTGCTAATCTGTGTTCAAATCAACATTTGTCATTTTTTAGTTACATAATGTTCAAAGAACACAATGTAAATCTTCAATCTCTTTTGAATGGTACTAATTCTATCATCATCATCATTGCGTTTTGTAAACAATGATATAAAATCCGTAAAAATTTATGTCTTACCAGCGCTGGCAAAAAACTGAAAATGACACAATAACATATTTATTGTCATAATATACAAATATCGCCATGCTCAATCTACATTCGTCTACTGTGTTGTTGTTTTTTTCTTTCGTTTGAATTGTTTCATGTACTCTGATCTTCCATTCATCTATTTAACTAGTAACAAAACAGTAAAGTTGCTTTTGATGCTGCATTCCCAATTTTCAAAGCTAACTCACAATCATCTGCCTCATTATTTTGCCTTGGACAGTGAGTTCAGAAATCTCAAAAAGAGACAACTGTGGAATGTTAATGACGATATGAGATCATCATCATCATCATCATCATACCACCACTACCATCATGACCATACTGACGCAATTAAGTTAGTACTTACATCACATGTACACGTGACGCAGACTCTCGGGCTGACTCCTTCCCCATGGTCGTAGTACTTCCCACTGTAGTAACAGTTGGCTGGAAGAAACAAAAGACTCGTATGAAGACATGCATCCAGGTTCGTATGAAGACATGCATCCAGGTCTTGTAATTTCGTGTAATGGCTACCATTTTAGTGCCAACCAAATGGAAATCAAGGTCAGCAGCTGGAATATTAGTTAACATGACAGGTGGACATCAAACTTGCACATAAAAGCTGGGGAACAATATGCAGGCGGTTAAAATGTAAGGATTAAATTGCCGAGAAATTAGTGTCCTTGAGATGTTATGGTAGAATGTTCAACTTTTAAGTTCGTGGTTATGGGTTTGTCTCCCATATGGACAGACAGGAACTTTTCTGATGGTAGATGGTTTTCGAGGTTTTTTCCCAAATTGATCTTTCCCCGAAATAATGAAAAAATCCCTAGTGGCACACTTCTCAGATGATGTGCAATATGTAGCTTTAATCAACAGTTCACTTCTCACATTTCCTCCTCATCATGGTAATACTCTGTATAAGTATGCATAATCCTTGCGTTTATTAACGTAAAGCCTTAACTACAGTGAACAATATTAAAGTTTTGGAGTTTTCCATGGTTACTGCAGTGCGTTAACTAAAGCAAGAATTATGCACACGCTGACTGCTCACACAAGGATGTACCTGTAGTGGAAGTGTGAGGTCGTAAGTGAGTCATTAGTGATTTGTCTCCATTGATAAAAGCAAAGCTGGACCATATTAATAGATTTATGATAATTATGTGGTTCGGCCTCATTTCGATATCAGCCTTAAATGTTCTGCGCTCTTAGATCTCCAGCTAGTGCCCATGAATTCGAATGCCAAACGCTTGATCATAGGCTCACGTCATTATTATATGATACAGTAAATGAGGATTTTTTTCAACATTCCTTTTAAAATAAACGGCATGCTCAGCCGAAATCTAAAAACAGATTGGCATGTTAAGTGGCAATATCCCAACATACCAATTTCAAAAGGCATTAAATATGACAGGGATTAATGTGAAAAACTGGACCACCAGATCTATGATTAAAAACAATGTGGAGTGGCTTATCATTTACGATGACTGTCATTGAGAATACCTCTCCTCTCCGAGTAACTGAAGGTATAAGACTCATTCTTTATACTTAATCCTGGACATTCTTTAAAATTAATTCATGACATTTTTATTGGCTTTTGGAGACAAACTGAGGCTTCATAAGGTTCATCTTGGACATTTCCTCCACTGGCATGGGGTGACAAAATTCATTCTTTCACAAAGATAATCCCGATCACATCTTGTTTCGTTCGAAAAAAAAAAAGAGCAAATCTTGGGCATTCCGAAGATCGAGGCCATAGGGTGATTACTGATTACATGAACTTAAAGCGATATTATATACAATCTAAGAATTATGCTAATTACACTTTATAGTGGATTCAGTGTCATACTTCGAGTGAATGGTTAATGATGCCTAGAAAAAGCAAATATTTCAACTGTCTCCAAATGGTATGAAAAGGGGATTGTCGCGCCTAACACTTAAGCCTGTGAATGATCCTTTTGAGTTATGGGGGTGAGAAAAGTCATTCTTCATACGGATTTGCTAGCTTATGCAGACGCCTCTAAAATGCTGAATACAACCTTTAACTCCTGTCAAGCACTTTCTCACAGCCCTTCCTAGCCATACCATTTCATTATTATGCAAAGTACATGCAGACAAATAATACCCCTCTGAAAGCTAGATTATAAACTATCTGACACTTGCTATATTTTGTGACCCGGAACTCGTTTTCTCCAGTTTCTGCGCCACTTCATCAATCGTGCATTAACTGAACCAAGAAATCATTAATCAACTCGCCAGCAAGTGAAATTCAATCATTAGCCCAAGCCCATCACAGATCAACAATTGAACAGCCACATAGAGAGTCGGATCAGCCTTATCCACGTACTTAATAACTCCACCAAATACTGTACATATAGTATAATGAAAATCTACCAAGAATCGGTGAAGTTCACTTTTCCCGCCTCACTCCTTCCCCACGTCCCCAACACATCCTGCTAGTACAATCATCTTACGACCAGACAGGCCACCATTTCGACTCCAGACACAATTATTGCAAGCAACCCGCCAACAGATACAAAGTTCTACTCCAAAACGAAGGCGGCTTTACCACATCAGACATTATTATGTATTTCATTTGTAATAGTATGTATTTACATATAATTATGATGTGTATTATTATATCTGTTTGTATTATGAATAATATGTATACCAATTGTAAAGCAATTTCCCTACGGGGTAAATAAAGTCGTATATTCATATATCTTTTTTCTTCAATCAGTTCGCTATCTTTAAGACAAGACTTTTACAAATTCCACTTAAAATGAATTTCAGTGGCGATTACGATCCCTGTCAAAAACGGAATTAAAATCCCAACTCCATTCCACTTGGGATTAAGTTCCAGTTCCCAAATCTATTGGTTAGCGGGAAATAATTCTAATAACATTCAAAACCTGACTTTTTTTCCCCTGCATCAACACACAACTCTGTAACAACTATGTAATAGTCTTTAAAGATTTAGCAACAGTTTATTTACAAATGACTGCTTGGAGGCTCATGAAAACCATAAACATACTCATAAGAAGGATATATTTTCCCACTCAGCTAAATAAACTTATTGTTATTGTTATTGTTGACTCGTTTTAAATCATGAAATTACAAGACCTTCTTTGAGATCTGTCTTCTCCAGCGGAAGTCAAATGGAAACAAATCGACTTTGTGAGCGGGGGGTGGGCATGGCGTAATTTTTGTGCTATGCGTTTATCGTCTTTTTTTAAAGGGTCATTATCGTCTATACTTTCTTGGTCGAGCTGGTTGTCTTAACTGAAGACAACAAATAGATCGACCAAGCAATACACCCATCTCATCAGTCGGATTATCATTCTACCATTATTCAGACCTCGAACTCGACCCCATAATATACTGAATCCAAAAATGAATCAAAATAAATCACCAACAGACAGACCACCAATTGGACCCACAAAATGTCCTGAATTTGTGATTACGCAACCCACCAAAAGGCCTGAACCGCCAACAGACCGCCAGCCTAAACAACTATCGCTCGACTGATCTCGCCATGTGTCTATCCATCTGTATGCATGCCTGCACCTACCAGCCGCAAACCACAACATTCCGATAAAAACATTCGATTTTCAACATTTTTAGCTGCGATCATTGTGAACCATGTTTCTTCTACCTGGCCGCTGGCGGAACCTGCATTATTCAGTTTCATTGTTTCGAGCTCTGAATGCACTTTTTTGTTTCTTCTTTCGAGTTTTTATTTTCTTTCCCGAGGCTTTTTTCAGGGTGAGCTGGGAGCACGAATGTGGAATTGAAATGCTAAATAATTGAGGACATGTAGTGTCGACACAGATCAGGGGCGAAACCTCGTGTCTTTGAAGTCCAGAAGCTGGGGGATTCGAATGCTTGTTTGCTAAGACTTACGTGCTCTTTATAATGCTTCAAACAAGTAACCCATGTTGTCATCCGAAGATAAGTATGAGATCATGTATTCAAGCTTGTGCTAATACAACATTTGAAAGCTTGTCCAGTAAGGCATTGATTCTACAGCAATATGGTCGAATGTTACGGTCTTGGACCCAGGAAAAAAGTCGTAGGTTCGATTCCCTCTCTTCTTTCCTTTCCGTCCCCTCCCCTTCTATCTCTCTCTTCCTCCTTCTTCCCCCTCCCCCTCCACCCGGGCCACTCCATACTCGTGAAAATATCTCGCGAAAGCATTTCATTCACCATTACTTCAGTTCATCCTCCTGCAAAATCAATTCCCAACTACAGGCAGAGTAAGGTACCATTGTAAGTATTGGTAAACACATTTAAAACGGGGAAAGGGGGGGGGTGCTAAATGCGTCCCAAAGAGAAGAAAACTGCTGAGTGACAAAACCTGCTGCGCATGGTAGCGCTGGTGTGAAATCTAACGAGCTGGTAATGCCTCCATTCTACAGATCTCATTTTTAATCATAATTATCCTCCATACCCCATATGCATCTTCCCTTCTTCTTATATCTTTGGACAAATGATGACAACGTGGCAATGCAATCATAATGTTGTGACATCCTGGAGAGACGTAATGAATGAATGAATGAATGAATGAATGAATGAATGAATGAATGAATGAATGAATGATGAATGAATGAATGAATGAATGAATGAATGAATGAATGAATGAATGGTACTACTCTATCACCAAACGCGATCGGCTTAAGTGACTTCCTATTCCGCATATTATTATCTTAACTGTCGTTCTCCCAGCTGTACTAAACCTTTCGTTTTGATAGCCTTGTCTTCAATATTAGATATTTGTCATATGGGTACAGACAATACCCTTGTTAAAGTATTGTTTTCAAAATGGTTATTAAGCACAATTAACTTATGTGATCATTTTAAAGCTGGAGATAAAGTGATAAAGTAGATATAATCTTGATTAGAAAGGCATTAAAAATGCTCTGCAGTAATGCCCGACAGAATAACATATCGGCAGCTTTGCTCTCAAACCGTTGCTAGATGTAGGGGCAATGTGAACTGCAATAAAGCCTTCTCTTTCTTTACTGGGCTCTTTGTCCTCATAATGTTTATCTTGAGTCTATAGTTCTTTCCCCCTTGCACCAGCGATTTTAACAATAGATCATACGCGTGAGAGAGTGCAAAAGACTAATACGCCCCGGCTGTTTTTCTTTGTCTTTGCGAGATACGGTTTCATTGGCTGGATCGATATGTCATGGCACGTCCCAGCCAAGCTTCTTACAAGCAACGGCGACAACTCCTCCAGAACGCGCCAGCAGCAAATCACGCACCAACTTTCACAGAGGTGAGAGAACTCTTCGTAAACGCACCTTACATCTAATCCCAACATTTCGGATAAAACAATCCTGTCATTTCTGCATAAAAGTCAATAGATAATCGCAATTCCTGTTAATTGCAACTTTGACCATACCATAGTATGATGGACATAACTTGATTAAATCATAACAGCGTAAGGGACCGGAAGCGTTACGACACGAAGAGAAATCTGAGAAGAAGAAGAGAAAGAGAAGAAGAAGAAGAAAAACTGGGAAGATAAAAAAAAAAACAATACGTGATGAATGTAACGCGTGTAATTAAATTGATGTAATCGATGGCACCAGATGAGGAACGTGAAGGCTTGCATACACGCTTCATTTTGTGGCGGAAATTACGATCTGACGGAAAATATGGTGATGCGGTTTCAACGTTCGATGATAAGATTCTAACCACCAAGAAACCGTGTATATGTACTACGCTGAAACCTTTCATATAAAAATCATTCATCCTCCGCCTCTCTATAAAGGCATTAATCATCATATTGAACAATTATATTAAACTCTAGCTACAGTGGTCAGTAGAGGACCTTTGCTTGTGTACATAACTATATGTTGTCCAAGAACCACATGAGTTTATCGTGGAAGAAGTCACTTCAGTTTTTATGACAGTGACATGGGCTACATAGACATCGTCCTCATGACCGTATGTCAGTGTACACAGTATTGGAAATCAGTTCTAACATTTATGGTAGGAACAAAAAACAAAAGAGTTATCTAGTTTTGATAAGGTTTTCATCGCTCCAAGTTGTTCGAAGACTTTGGCTTCCAGCTACAAGAGTTCCAGACAAACCGGTCAGGCGGTAAAAGCCTTTAGAATCTCTCTTCCGTTGTAAAGGTTACTGACCTTGCTCTAGATTCATTCACCGATATAATATTTGGAAAAACCTAAACAATGCGGCATCTATATTTCTCTTGTATTTAAATGCCTGCTAAAAGCGACGAGCTTTTCATATATCGTTATAGCTATTATTAAAACCAAAGTGGCATTTTTTTCTTCAATTATAAAGCTTAAACAACGCTTGAGACACCTGTCTTCCATTATACTGGTCACAGAAACCGTGTACGACTTCTATCTCTCTTTGTAAAAATAACCCAAACATGCAAGATATCAATCTACAGTTAAAACGAAAACAAAACAGCTCATTTAGACCCGGATCCCATCTCGCCTTATCATAATGACATCATTGCTCATTCAAGTAATGACGGAGCGCTGCCGTTGGTGAGGCGACCATCCGGGTACCGGGCACCAAATTTACACCGAATTATCTCTCTACTCAAACCGAGACCAGAAATTCAAAGTTGGGGTTACAGGCAGGAGCGTTGATAAGAGGATAGCGACCACGTCTTGTTCGTGGCATCAACAACCTTTATCTCAGGTAAAAAAAAAATAATGGCCAGGGGAAAATGAAAAAAAAAGTGGGGTGAGCGTCTAGAATTATTCCTTGCATCAATATTGTTCTTCCATTTCGCCGAGAAAGTTAGCAGATTGTCCACACCGGCTGGCCCCGGAGTCAGCATCTAAAGGAAGAATGTAGGGGGAGGGCCTACATCTGGCTGACCCAGATTTCGTGTATTATACTTATATTATCTATATCTGGGGCGGTGGGCACGTGAAGCTATCATCACTAGCCTTACACAACTCACACCTCCTCCTCCTCCTCCTTCTTTTTCTCCTCCACCCCCACAGGTCACCTGTGCTCTATGACCTTTTCTACCCCACACTGTGAGCAAATAGCCCGGTGACTTCCAGCCAGACATGAAAGGCCCAGCCTGGCCTGGGAAAACATGGCGGGCAAGAGGTACTTAAGACTTCACTGCTGTACCTGATCTACATCTACATTTTTACTGTTCTAGACTGAACTGTGAACCTTTTGTTCTTTATAATTACTGTGGGTTTTGGTCGGATCTATTTTGTTCGGTCCATACATCTTTTCGTTAGCGCATCGAAATCTCATAAATTCATTAGCGATAGAAACTCTCTCCCTTATCATCCATCCATCCATCCATCCATCCATCCATCCATCCATCCATCCATCCTTCCATCCACTACTTACTGAGGCAGACTGGGCAGCACTCGCCATCCCTGTACACTGGATTGGAACAGTCAGCAACAGGACACTCTTCATGGTGACACTCAATGGTTCCATTCTGTGGACATAAAAACAAAACCAACATTACCACCACGCCTCCAACTCATGACTATAGTTTCATTAAAACCTCATGATATCATGGAATAATTTTAAAAAAAATCAATCTACAGAGGCACCAATTGCTCTTTCCCGGAAGTCGCGAAATGCCATCATCGACTAGCGACTTGTACTCTCAAACGCGAGGATTAGCATTGTATCACATGTAGTCAACAAGCACGACAACACTCACATACCAAGGAAAAACAATGTGGTTTACATGGAGACAAATCAGTGTGTTATTGACGTCACTTATTGGGATTAGTGATTCTGACGATTTTTGATACTAAGTAAACCAGCGAATTCGTTGGAGTGGTCTGATCTCCAGTCCTATTTTAAATTATAAATATCAAATTTTACTCACAAATCCGATTTAATTATGGATGATCCCCCTTCACCCTCGAGCTTGTGGAGTCTTATAATATTATCCCTGCCACGGTCAAAAGTCGTAAGAGATTACTTAATCAGCATCTCTAAACAACATGGTCGGAGCTGGGGAAGAGGGAAAAGGTAAGGGAAGGGGAAGGGGACAATAACAACAAATTGTTTCAGTTTATGGTGTTTTAATCTGCTATCTGTTAAAAAAAAGAACAGCTTCAGCAATAACAAGTGGCACCAGGTCGATTCCACAAAATTTGCTGAAGATATTCCGAGACTTGCAAGAAATTGGGCCAGGGTCTCACTAACCATTCCCTCAGGGCGCTGCACTGAATTCTATCTGTCATCCCTGTATTTTTTCATACTTATTGCCTGCTCGTGTGTACTGACATACATCTACTTAGGTAAACTATAATTATTATTGTAATTGTTATTGTTTGTAACTACCATTGATTGCACTGAGCTAAAACGTCCACATAATCTCTCTCAAGGTTTCAACGGGGCAGGATGACCCACGGATCTCCCACGCATTGTGGGAGGAAACGGGAGAAATGGTGGTCACGAAAATTAAGATTTTCATACCAATGATACATTTATTATTCATCCTCATAAGTCGCACATCACTGAAATGCAAACTAACTTCCCGATCACTGATCTTAATGCAGACAGATTGGGGGTGGAATTTCTTCTCAATGATTTAAAATTTTGCCCTTTGGCGTTTGCATACCGGGCTTTATAAATCATTCTCATGATAAATTCATCCATCCAGTGCGAACAAGGACAACTTTCTCCCATCAGGCGAAGACTGTGGCTAAGCTAATGTAATCTTCTTTTTTGAAACCCAGATAAGCCACTCAAGACAGTCGAACTTGACCTGACGATCATCTGCATACAGCGATCACCTGCCAAATAGGCCTTTCTTCGGGGACTACTGCTAATTCTTTTCCAATATTTTGTTACCTCCTTATTGTAACCACTTAAGTGACGCGATCGCGACAAATCGTCACTTGCGTCATACATTATAGAATAACAGGAAAACAGTTTGTAAGACAACCACCAAAATAGCGAATCAGAAAGCTTGTAATGATTTCTGGAGAGCTCTGCTGTCCAGTTTGTAAACAGCGCCCCGTATTTCTCTCTTGTGCTTTACGACTGTCTCATGCCTGAGATCACGTGACATTAATTAGTGAAACTAGACGAAAAGTTTTTTTTTAAAATGGTTTTTTTTCTGTAATTATGCTCTCACACTGCAAAACCTCACTGGGCTTATCCATGGTTACCATTTTCATATGGATCCAAACGATTATCTCTAAGTGAGGTGGAAGCGCCAACACTTTCATTAAGGACAAGAGGTGGTTGCTCTACACAAGCTAGGGCTATATAGTGTAGAAGCTGTATCGCCAGAGTGATAATCTCTATGTCCGGTGGTCACAAGACTTGTTCAACGCGACTGCTTTCAAAAGGGGCTAAAGATGATCGTCTTAAACAAGTAGGATTGTATTATGTAGTCTCAGTGTGATGGTACGCGACAGCGATAATCTCCGTGTGCGGTGGGAAAAAGATACAGGTGATCCCGGAGTTTAGCCACCAACACAGTGATGGATTGTCCCAGTACCAGTGTCGGCACCTGCGCGTTTCTTCTTGGCGCTCTCTCAATAGATCACAAAACCACAACGGCTGACGATAACAATCTGAGATGAAGGTTTGGTGACGAAGAGCCAAATCTACTGTCTACAACCTTTGAAATAGTCTACAATCAATTCCGCTCAGTAGCAATTCCTCCACGGGAGCTTGGAAAAAATGGAGGAAACGAATTGTGATTATAAACTGTTGCATCTCATTGTTGCTACTTTATCTCATGAATACAGTATTCCTTACTAAAGTCCCTTTAAGATAGAAAACTATAAGGTCCTATTGTGACGCACCTCAAGTTATGTAAAGCTGATGTCCTGCTGTAACACGCAGGTTAAATATTTGAACATTACATTACTTTTTCACTACAGAATACATTTTCAGATGGCCCAATAGGCCGAACAGCTTCAAACGATCTCAAGCCACTTCAAGCTCCAGAATCGAGAGGTGGGTGACATCTGACAAATTTCCACTGGTCTTCCAGAAATGGGTTCCACCGATCAACGAATGCTGCGAAAATGCAGCTAGCGAACATATTATTCACACACTGTTGAGTCTGTTTTTTCTGCTTGCGATAACAAGTGCGTCTTTAATGTCTTATTTCAGGAATCTTTGTTCAAAGATAGTTTGCAGGTTTCATAGTTTCGTTGACAAATTCTCTAGTTTATGAAACGTTTCTGACCACATTTTTACACGATATTAATTCACTATTAGTTGTAAGTCCATTTATGGATTGTGACAATTATTTGTTCATAGTTATCGAGGAGGTTATAGCGAGCATCTTTGTTACAGATTACGGCTCAAAAAAGTCAAAGCTGTTCAACATCTCTAGAAGATCTTCACTATGCAAATCTGATGCTAACATCTAGCAATTATCTTAGGAGAGCTGTTTGAGAAGCCACATCTTCGAATTTAGTATTTAATTCCAAATTGTGCAACATTTCTAGATCATCTTGATGATGCAATGCTGTCACAAGTGTCTGACAGTTTATGGGGCAAGAGTGGCTTTAGTGCCATAACAGGCATTATAATCTAAGGCCGTGTAACTTTGTGCGCCCGCAATACTTTCGGGAAAACCGTAAAACACTAATGGCCGTTTCCCTATTTACTGCCGGTGCGCAAAGTTATACGGCATTGTGCATACAGTCCTCAATATTCAAAGGCTGTCTCACGCCTCTTAAGATCCGTCGCATCACTTCAATCTGCTGTATTTAGAAAATGTCGCTGGCCTTTGAAATTCTTCGCGGTTCACGCTTGTCACAATTATCGGATAATCTTTCCCTGTTCAGCTGCGAGAGGTCGTGGGCATGTCGTGCGGAAAGAAATACAAACTTGGACAAGAGCGTGAGAAGCCAGCGCCAGACAATGGAACCCACGCCGCACTACTCACTCACGACACGTCCGTGTTTACAAGAATGCATTTACTACTCACGCCCAAGATGACAAAAAAATGCATCCAGATGTATTAGTCTATATTCTAATATTTGTATGTCACGTCAACGAGACGTCCCAGTTTTACAGCCAGGAAAGGATGATGAAGAGCAGTGGTCGGGAATGAAGATAACATTCTATAAACAAAAGCGGCTTCCCTGAGACACAACATTACCAGGGTATCTAACACTTCCCCTTACTATCTCCATTCCAGAGATAGAGTGAAATAAGTAGTAAAAAACTGCTTAGCTAACCTACATGAGAGGCTCATTGCTTTGACATATGGCCTGTTAAAGATGTTTAAATTTGTTTTTACCGCTTTGGAGTATGCCAGGGAAAACACAAACAAGCTATTTTCATAGCGCAGACAGCGATTTGGAAGCGCTTTTCTCTCGTGGCACGATGAACTCTTGAAGGTAAGGAGGGTACGTTGGTACTTGTGTGTATCCAGACCTTGGGTAAGTATTATGCTAAGAGCTTCTGTAACGGTGTTTGATGAGATAACACCATTCCCATTGTGCGGAATTATTATGGTACAATCGGCACTGCAAACTTCCGCCTAATCATGACATTCTTCAGACATTATTAAGGCCTTTCTATAAATAAAGTCAGTGGATAATCGCAACTTTTTTAAAATCGGAATTTTATCCATGCTCCCAACGCGATGCAGGCAGTTTCGACCGTACCTATTGTGACTGTGAAGACAGTATTGTTATTGAAGCCAATTTCGCATCTGTGACTGATAACGTAGCGGTAATACACTTAGCATAATGGATTGTCAGTATCGCCTGGTGTAATCACGATCAATCTTTCTCGGTAATGTTTTAAGTCTAAGTTCTGTCCTACTGGACCATGACTGTTGCTGATCAAAGTACTCATTACCAGGTCAGTGGTCTTATTCATGCCTGTGCATTCACTCAGTCTGGTTGGGCGCATGCATTTTAGTAAAGTCAGCAATTTCCTTCAATAGACTGTACCGTTCCGTTCCTTTGACTTATGGTGGTAATGGTGATGGTAATGGTAGTGGTGGTGAGGCCATGATATTTTACTATTAATTTTCTCATCCTGAAGAAAGATCATCAATTTAGACGCCAAGTCTTGCTGCCAGTCAAAATGAGGCTTATGTCGCTAGATTAGCAACTGAAATATCAGGCTCTGAGTGTGATGGGGGTCATTCGATATCAATTTTTTTTTCTTGTTGTTTGTTGCGGAAATCGAGAGTAAAATCTTTTCTGAATGCAAAATTATTGGTTTTAAGGGCGAATAGTTAGCAACTGGTGAATAAATCTGAGATTTTATAAGCCAAATTAGATTATAATTCTACAATAAAAACAGTTCTTCTATCGCGATTTTCTCGCAATTGTTCTTAATTGCTTGGAGGGACCTCTTGCCATTTCAAATCAGATGTCAGCCAGCGATGATGTTTTGACTGATGGTGGTAATGGTGATGATGATAATAATAGAGTATACCTTTACAAAACAGCATGTACGCCAACGTTTCGATGCAAAGTTTCTCGTTTATTCATTTCCCTTTTCAGTACCCATGTTGAAGACAATACTGATGACGATGATGATGAAAAAAAAAAGGGCACTACTGAAGATCACGGTGATCATACCGAAGAAGATGACACTGTGAAAGGCACTCACCTTACATCTGCACATATTGCATTTATCCTTTTTCCACTCCTCCCCCTCCCTCCGCCGTGTCCCATTATCGTAACAGTACATCAAACACTCGCACTGCTCCAGATCGGACAGTCGAGCCTCGGCCTTGGATAACTGCAAATACCAACGCGGATGGGGTGGGGGTTGTGGGGAGGGGGTGTGTGACATTAGCAACGTTTATGGAGGTGAGATGAAAAACATGTGAATGACAACTCAAAGTGGGGAGGGATTACACGGGTAATGGATAATACGCAAGAAAGGAGGGATAGGGAGGAAAAGGAGAAGGAAAAGAAAAAGGGAAGGATGGAGAGAGGGAGGGTTGAAGAGTGGAGGAAAGATGGAAAAAGGGAAAACAGAAAGGGAGAAAGACAAAAAGGGAACATAAAAGAAAGCCTGGGCAAAGAAGGAAGAAAGGATCCGACAGAGATGGTGAGTGAGGAATGAGAATGGAAAGGAGGATGAAAAGTGGAGAGAAAGGGGATTGGAGGAATTGAAGAAGAAAAGAGAAAGGCAAAAGAAAGCAAAATGGGAGATATTAAAAGAAGACACTGAAATAAGAGAGGGAGAGAAGCATGAGGATGAATTGACTAACGGAAGAAAAGAAAGAGGATAGAGAATAAAGGAAGGAAGAAAAGAGAAGGAACAAAGAATGAAAGAATGGAGGGAGGAAAGGAAGAAAAATGACTGCTGAAGGAGACAAAGAAAAGGAAGGAGGACAACAAGCAGAAAGGGAAGACAAAACGACGTTGAAGATAGCAGTGGAATACTCGATGTTTACAAGGAATGTCTCGACAGCCGGGAGAGACAATATGCCAGATGAAAGGCTATAAGAAAGTTAGGGGGATGAAAATGAGGAAACGGATACCAAAACAAGAAAGAAAGAAGGAAAGAAAGAAAGAAAGAAAGAAAGAAAGAAAGAAAGAAAGAAAGAAAGAAAGAAAATATGGTGCGTTCATACCTTTAACGTTAAATCTTTATACATATTGGACATTTCTTTGACCTGCTGCTCCAAATCTTGAAACTTGGCACACGTAGGACAATCTGGCAAAGCAAAAACCACACATTATCACATCATAACGGCCAGAGCAATTTCAAAGATTGGCAGGCTCGGCCAATACAACAGCTCCAGCTTCAGTTTGGTTTACTTTCTGAAGTTTAGTCTACGTGTTCTGTTAAGAGAATATGTGTTAAAAACGCTTCATGAAATTGCATCATTGTCTTTCTATATGAGGTCTGGACAAAACAACGGAGTGTGGAGCGCTATAGGCTGGATGATTCAATACAAATGGAAGGATGGAAAGATGAATGAAGGAAGAAGATAGGACGGAGAGAATGATTATAATGAAAAACGTGGTACTGCTGGTACCGTACTGGTATGAAACGAAAATAAAATTATCAAACTGTAAATCTACACCAGCATGTGACTCTAATCTACTGAGAGGCTGGATGTCTAAGTAGTTATATCATGAGCGTGTTACATTAGGGGTCGCTAGATGGAACGTCAGGAAGCAGATGATTAATTTTGTTCATGTGTATGGCCCGTATGGGTGTGTAAAAGTCTGTTACCTTCAAACATTTATATTGCACTTCTCCATATTTTTTGAAACAATGTATGTGTGTGAGGTGAGGGGGGGTGGGGGGTGGGGAGGAGGCGAGAGGATGTCACTTCTTCCCCCGATCTCCTCGTTACACGTGAAGGTCTGACTTTCCATTTTTTTTTTGTTCTTTCAAATCTCAGCCTTTGGGGAGAAAGTGTACAAATACTAACTACTCAGATCTAGATCTAGACACTGACAGGGGATTTTTTTTTCATTAAATGTGGGTGGGTGGGTGGATGGATGGATGGATCTACCATGCTAGATTATGGAAAATACTAAGCCAAACAGAGATAGTCAAATGACAGGTCACTTGCTGCCCTAGGGAAGGGGTAGCCAAAAATAACTACAGACCACTAACCTGTATCTTGATTTGGACATTGTAACAAATAGCCGTGGGCTTGTGTAACTATTTTTACATCCTGCAAAGCTCCCTGTGTGAAGAAACAAAAAGTAAAACACAAGATAAAAAGATGGTCAGTCATGATTGTGACATTTTACATTGTTTAGATAAAAATCATGGATATGATGGCTTAGCTTTAGGAATGCATGTTACACTTTGCAAACATAGGCAGCATATGCAGAATGGATGGGATGGGGGTGTTTCCGCATGTCCCCTTTGTGCTTCGAAGACCCTGTCGGTTCCCCATCCTCCCTTAACATTCTCTTAATACCAAGAAGAACCCCTCCCCCCCCTCAAAACCCCTCTTTTTTTTTTGTAAATTAAAACGTCCACTGCCTATGTATCTACTATAGTTATCCATCCCTTGAATTTGGTGTTTGGTAAACATTCCTGTAATCTGACCCGACATCCCCATGGCCATTGATTAGGACACAAGAGATTGACTGCATTTTGATAGAAAGGTACACTGCTGACAAAAAACAACCAAGAGAAATTACCAACTCTACTGCAAAGTCTTTGTTCTTATGGACAAAAACTGTGCTGTAAAAACGACTGTTATTTGTCAGACCCAAACAGGAGAAATCAAGGATCGTGTTGACGGAATAAAATATTGAATTCCAACTGCTCGATGACAAAAAAAAAAAACTGTTACCAAAGCACTGCCACAGTACGGATGTTATCTTGAAACTTCCAGTTTCGAACTGTTTGCTAGCAACCTTCCTACCATAACCGGCGGCGCTGAGGTTGGATAGCATCACATTTCGGACCTAAAAAAGGTTATTTACAAAATCTCAGTCCGCCAAACAGGGATGGGTTGAGTCGAATTTTGAGTCGTTGTGACCTTTAATGCATTGGCATTAATCGAAATGTGTGGGTCCCCCATAATCAAGGGCTGCTTGTCTCTAGGAGCTATAAAATAGCTTCTGTTCGGCGGGAGGCGCTATTTCTATTTCGCAAAAAAAAAAAAAGTCACAATGGTACTTCCTGAGACTGAGTATAACTTACGCCCAGAACTTTTCTTGTGGTTAAATTCGTCTCTTTTAAAAAAGGTGATATGCTTTGACACTGTATTAACGGTAGCTATGGGTCGAACCCGAGATCTTACCAAGATTTTGCACAAGGAGGTTGATATGAAAAGTGAGAGCTTGCGTATTAACAAAGGGATCTCTTACTGTCGCAAGAATGAGTAGTTCATAGGTGCTGAATACACCTTTAGTTGCAGATTTACTGTAATTTTAACGATGGTAACAGAACCCATCGATAATGCGTAAATTATTACCTAACTCCGTAGTATATTCAGATCAAACTTATGATCTTATCGAGGACTTTGACAAGGAAAGTCTAACTGCACTTTCGACAGAGTCTCAAATCGTGTATAGGGTCTTCTCCAGCTCAAAGTTACATTTCCCGAAACACGCAGAACATTTGAAGACATACATAGATAATAAAAGTAATGGTCATTTTGGACACACACACACACAAAAACCCACCAGATTCCACATGTTCAATGCCCATGAAGATGTGACGCGTTTCCATGAGTGATGAATATTAATTCTCAAAGGAATGTTGTGGCATAATACATTAACTTTCCGTGAACTTGCCTGAAAGCGGATCTTCCAAATCTGATCTACTGTACAAATGATTGTATGGACTCTTTTAATGGAATTCTAATCGTTGGATCTTAATTCCCATCTTAACCCTCTCTCCCCCACCTCCTTGGCGGCCCTGGGACCCTCCTTTTAAATACATTTAAATACAGGTTTAAGACATCAACCCTCACCATTTCCTTCTCTCCCTCCTTCTTTCCCCTCTCCTAAACCCAAAGACGATACGTTATCAATGGATGTCGCACATACAGCCGTTTATTACCACAAGAAATATTCCATTCATTTAGATCAGATATCCCGGGTGTAAAGATTTATGACGTAAATTCCGCGATTAAATTTGTTGTCCAAACAAAAAAACACTTTATGTGGTGATAATTGGCGTGGAACTCGTTAAATCATTTAAATTACAGGATGCACCAACTTCCGGGGAATTATGAAAAGGATACCGAATCAATATTGAAAAGGATATTACATTATGAAAAGGATATTACAGAATCAATACTTCATTTATAGCAAAAAACCTATACAGGGAAGTTTGTGGATTACCACAAGTATCGATACGCAACATTTATATTACTACTGGTGAGTCATAATGGAGTCTGCCAGCTCGGAACAAACCGAGTTTTGTTTTTATGTAGTCACTGTTCTTGATCTACTCATATTTCTCTTATTGTCACTCTGAATTCCATGTGTCGACTTGACCCAGCGTAAAAGCTTTTTTTTTTTCAAAGAATACAAACTGCGCAACTGATATGGATGTATGATGCCTTTGTAACTTTGTATCCGGGCTAATCTCTAGCAGTTCATTTTTCCTCCCTTATCCGATTTCAATACCGGCCACCCGCACCTTCAAATCTCTCATTATCTAAAATATTTAAAACAACGATGCCCATCTACCCTGTAGTGTATGATAAGGGAAAATGTCTAATGGTGAGCTGGTAAACAGCTAGATATGGCAGCTGAAGAAGACAAGGCTTGCTTCAAATAGCCGGATATGTTTATGGAAGATTAAATACATTTTTTAAAAAATATTTCTGCGAAAATGGTTGCAACTAACCCGAGACATGCGAAAATAGTACACTGGATATGCAAAATTAAAAAAAAAACTGATCTGAAGCGACATTTAATATCCGCCATGGAGAACGGTAAAAGGCCAAATGAACACACTGCATGAATATGGGGAACGACATGTATGCAGGTAAAAGAGCACACAAAAAAAAGGCGGGGGGGGGGGGGGGGGGGGGGGGGGGGGGGGGNAAAAAAATATAATATGTCCCTAGTTTTGAGATACACATTTTCCTTTTCTTTATAGTTTACTAAGGATGCTGTCAATATCTTCTTAGACAGCAGACAAGCTTGACCGAGGTTTGGTGTTCCAAGGTGAAAATCCTATGAATAAAATTTTTCAGTTATACTTTGGTGCACGTATGTACATTATTATGAATGAAATACATACCATTGTATGTAATGGTAAAAGAGAACCGTGCATTACTTTATCTTCACCAAATGAATACCTATAGAAATACCAATCGTTTCTTGCACCCAAATGACGCTACGGGAAGTGATGCACAGTGCACACTCGACCTTGAACTTTGTGGCCTGTAGTACACTCCAGGCGCCGAGGCAAACAATGCGCAACGTCCTTTGCAAAATGTATCTGCCTGTCATGTTTGGCTTTCAAAACTATGAAATGCACATTATAATAATAGTATGGTCTAGAACTGCACGCCTCTCAGCGTGGGTCGTTTAAGGAGCTCGGGTCCCATGCACGTCAACACTCTTCGGAATCGAATTACAAAACTTGTTAAAAGTCAGGGGGCGGATAAGGGGCAGATGATTCTGAATGACTCCTTCTCGCAGTAAACATGCGGGTGGTATCGAGCAATGCCCCTTCAATCACCATCGGAAGCCAAGACCATGTTGGGTGGGCAAAGTTTATACTATGTTCAGTGGTGGTGGTGGTTGTTGTTGTTGTTGTTGTTGTTGTTGTTGTTGTTGTTGTTGTTGTTGTTGTTGATTTAGTTCATTCTCTATTCTTTAGGTCAAGTAAGCTCTTCGTTTTTTGAGAGAACCTTGATACTTAACATCTATCTGCCTTTGCCTGGATTTCATTAATGTAAGCTCCTGATTTCGATATACTCTACAGAGTATATGTATTTTTTTTCTTTGTGGTGGGGCAGGGATGGTGTTGGAGTGTCAAGTTCGCCTAATGCACTGTCTAAATACTGTAGCATTACGATATCAAATTGTGCTAGATGACAACTTTACTGATCTAATTCCATAATCGAATTCGGACGAATTTATCGTAAAATAAGAGTGCAGAAAGGGATCGTCTGGTGGGCGAGATTCTCAGATGTCAAGCCTCTTTTTATTGTAATTTAATTGTCTGTACTGAGCAATGCCTCGGTACACACAGCGTCCACGATCTATCTAGGACCAGTATGGGATAGCTTCACATTATCAGAGAGTGGACCAGCTCACATGCTAACAGTGTGATTATATACCGGAATGATTTGCCCTCCCCTATTCAGGACCAGCTGCTACCCATTTGAATCCCATTCGGCATGTCTGTGCTTCCTTCTTACGTGTATTATTAAGGTCTTCCCCATATGGGACCCACTTTTGTACGTCAAATGAATCCTACATGAGAGACATACAGTAGCGCACAGTCTCGCCTCAAAGGCTGAAAACAAACATGTTTCTAACCTTGACTCCACGTCGAACAGCAGGGGCGGGGGAGAGGGGGAGGGGAGGTGAATGACATGATGTGTAGCTGTGTTACCGATTCATAACAAAAGGACATTGGCACATTCGAACCCAAATTTTATTTCCCATATTTTTATATGGATTTATTTGCCTGTTTTTTTTTTGTTCACGGCAGTATCACCAAGCAGTAAGTTGCAATCTCAAGCAGCAAGCTACGCATGGCTGATGGTGTACAATTATAAGCAATCATGTCGTGCAGGTGTGTTTCGCTGAATATGCAGCAATGGTAAGGGGGTTTACAAATAGGCAGAAAAGGCCATCCTATTGGCTACATGACAGTTTGACACTGCATGGACTGACAGTCGATAGAATCCATCTGCAAGAATGCCGATTTTGAAATAAGATACCTGCTGAAAATATTCATTATCGACTTTTTATGTTGAATCACGTTACCATTTCTGTCTCTATTCTTTGTTGGATACAAGAGCTGTGAGAATATTGTTACAACAATTCGGCCTCACTCCTCTAAACTTCAGTTTTCTTAAAACTTGTAAACGGAACTTTTGATTCTTGGCCCGCAACTTTTAAATGGGTCCGCCCTTGAGAACGAGAAATATGTAGCTGGAGGAAAACAGAAGGTGTGTGTGTGTGTGTGTGTGTGTGTGTGTGTGTGTGTGTGTGTGTGTGTGTGTGTGTGTGTGTGTGTGTGTGTGTGTGTGTGTGTATGTGTGTGTGTGTGTGTGTGTGTGTGTGTGTGTGTGTGTGTGTGTGTGTGTGTGTGTGTCTGTGTGT
>JAWQUT010000284.1:496627-529729 GCA_033807755.1 Ellobium chinense
AAAAAAAAATCCATCCCCGGCAGCAAGTTCGGTTGTGACGGCTCGAGCTGTGTGGGCTTTAACGAATCCGAAGTCGCTTTCCAACCTATATTCCACATAGTCTGAAACCAAAATTAACAGAATCGTTTACAGTTAGATCCGACAGAGGTTGCAAAAAAACTTCACTAAAGGATCTGGGACGGCTGGTCAAGGATTCGAATCGCCTGATTAAAATTCGAATACTGAAAGAAACGGCGTGTTTTTAATATCCCAGATTGGAGGATCGTGGATTAGAGGGTCAGACTGTCCTGCACTGCCTTACCCGCAAGCGAATGATAACTGACGCTAAATTTGATTAGACAGGTTTTTTACGCAGTGCACACATGTGATATAGGAAAGTTTGTTGGATTTCAGTGTAACACACAATGTAGAGCTGACAAAAATAATCTTATGGTTCAATGCATCAGGACGGTAATGTGCATATTAAGTGCACATATTTTCCCAAGATAAGATGCAGCTAATACAGTACAAGGTCGTATTTCGTGACCTAATTAGAAGTACACCCAGTGGCGGTTAATGACTTCCAAAATTACTTGTGACAATATCTTTCGCCGTCTATAGCTAGGTACCCATTTGACATACCAGGTGGAATGAGGAACAAGTAAATGAGATGCTTTCCCAAAGCACTTACAATACGACTGTGGTCGGAAATCGAATCCATGACCCTTAAATCTTGAGTCCAACGTCACAACCATTCGCTCTTTATTATGCTAACTTCACAGTATCAGCTCGAATACGTCACGAACTGGAATTTCTGAAGTCTCCCTGAAATTCTAGATAGATCATGACTTTCCGCCATAAATATTTTCATGCTACATGCTGTACGCATGTACTCACAAACTTTCAGAACAACTTTGATCATAAAAACGACAGTTCCATACTAAGGCATGCGCTTTGCTTAAATACGCTATGCCTTTAAGAATAATTACAGTTTAATGGCTTTAATACACCGAACCAAAGTCTATTGGTCCCCGTATATAACTGAATTACTAAACCTCGTTTGAGGAGCAGTCAAGCGTTTCCAAGTACGTTGGATTCACTAAAGAATGCTCTATTAACTTGCACAACAAATAATTCTGTTGCCCTCGTTATCGCTTTTCACACACACACACACACACAAAAAATTTAGCGTACCGTGGAGGACTTCTTTGACATAACCATGAGACCCAGATAGTAATTACAATTTAATTCGGTGAAAGAATGTCGGTGATGTGTGTCTGTGTAGCAAAGTCCGATGCCTAACCCAGGCTGCGTTATTGGATCCACGGATGAACTAATATGAAATAAGACTCTGCAATGAGGATTACCAACTTCACTAATCCGTGTCAGAGCTAAACGTGCAGATCTAGATTTGATTTAAGTAAATGGAGTGCACAGTTTAGGCGATAAAAGTAAGGCCTGTCGCTAAGTGTAATTCGTCGCTTGGATGCAATACTCGATAAACGCCATCCGAACCGAAAATCGGGTTTTAACGCCTTTGGTCTCTAATAGCATCAGCATATTATGTCAAAACCATCAGTCCTCTAGCTCCAGTAGTTTTGCGGCATGTTTGGAAACTACGATTTATTTCTTCACGAAATTCACTTGTCTAATAGAAGCACACATCGGAAGACTGCACTTGTTCAGGCATCTCAACAAAGTATGGCTATTGAGAGAGGTAGTGAGTGCTCTTCCCGACATTAGCTTGTGTCGGACTTTAGCACCAAACATTGTCAGTGGCAAAAACTGATAAAACATTTTTTGCATTCGTAGAACGTAGTTCCAAACAGACTGAACTCTAATCAACTTTGCACCGCATTCATTACTAGAGCTTATTACCAAAAAATCATTTCGCTAGGATCAAATTTACGAAAAATGCGACGCCACTGGTTATTCACAGTTAACGCGTTCACAACATGTATAGATCTGGTTAAGTTGTAGATGGCTGGCCAAATTCATCAGCTGAAGGCCAAACTACATTATCATGAGGACTAAGTCAGGGTGAAAATACACTACTGACACATACTAGTATTTTGATAAGGCACGCTTTCCCTGCAGTATCTTTTCACCGCGATCACAACGGCTTTGCGCGAACTGATGAACTTTTATAACTTTTATTAAAAAACTATCGTGGGATTCTGCTGACTGTTCTTAAAAACGTAGACTAGTGTATACTGCAATAAAAAAGAAAATCTAACATCTTCATCAATTTTGAAACAAATCACCTGTTCCACACACGAATATATCTACTTTTCATCAAGTTTTAGATGTTTTGACACGCAATGCACTGCTTCCGCGGCGGAAGCTTTGGTCCGCATTATCAGACTATATTTTAGTAACACCACGTTAGTGGTGATCATGGAAGTTTAATCCGCTACAGTTTTGGATTTGGTAAGGCTTATCACTCAGAGACGGGTTCTTTCCTGTCCTCTTCTTCTGTTTCTTCTTCTCCTCCTCGTTTTCTCCTACAGGTACCACGCTGTCTGGCATACGTGATTAACTGCCTATCAACTAACGAGATCAACATTTCTTCAGTGCTGTGTGACCCATCCAGCATGCCGAGTCTATTCAGAATTGCCATTCTTTGTGTTTATATGTCCTACGAAGTTTGCTTCGCTTCTTCTCACGGTTGTTAATAATAAGTTCCTTTCATGATTAAAATTTCCTTCCGTCAAGGGTTGTGCATTTGTGTTCATTTTCATCCATGATTTCTCAAGCATTTCTCTTTTGCACCAAATTTCTGTGGCCTCCATCGATTAGCAGACTGTTAACTCATTTCATAAAATTCTTGTCTTTACGGTAAGCGAAACGGAAAGAAGCCATCGGAGGATGACGCCCCCCGCGTCCAAATCAAACAAGAAAGTTCTCTGATCTCTCATTTTGATACCCTTGGGTATGAGTCCCATGTGGCCTTCAGCTGGAGATTTTTTTTTTTGTTTGGTCCGACGGGGCTTTCTTGGAGAAAAAATAAGGGGGGGGGGNGGGGGGGGGTTGGTACAACGCCGTATTTTGCAGTGTTGCTGTATAACCAGGTCACACATTTTATTCGGTCATAGAGGCGCCAAGGTGAAAGTTCGGTCTCGATATCTCAGGTAATCGAAACTATTATTTATACAAGCATAGACACCAGCCGGACTAATGATGGTCAGATAACCTACTGACAGTTGTGAATACAAGATTCGGACTCCTTTAAAGACAAAGTTACATACACTCTGTCGATTTTCTAGTGCATTACCTAAAGCTCAGGCTTATTCTCATCTTGCCAGCAACAGGCAAAGCTAAAAGCCAAGATAGGACATTTACAACGGAACCATAAGATTCCCATGCCGACACTATGAGCGTCCAACGGAAACAGTGAAACGGTGCTAAAGTGTCCTCCGCTACAGACCTTCAGACTTTATTGAGAGCTTGGACATCAACGATCTCTCACCGTCGTAAGAATTATATCAATTCTGCATATTAAACGCTACTGTGGGTGCACTCAACACAGACGTTCTAATGTAATTCTTACGATGGTAAGAGACCCCACTGTTAATGTGCAAGCTCTCAAATATTTCTTGCATAATGACCCAGCCATTGAAAAGTGTCTTTTCAAAGCATCTCAACACTATCCACTGGACATCATAATACTTCAGTTTGGTCACAGCGAAATGGTAAAACGGTGTTAAAGAACCCACAGCTATGAGCTTTCTTACATTTCTTCGGGAGGATCTAGCCGTCTTAAAGTGTCTCCCTTTCAATTTACTTCAGCTTCATCTACCGGACATCGAAGTACTCACTGGACGGGGGCTATCTTCCTCTGAACATCTTCTGCTGCCTCGCTCTCCGAGTAAGAGAGTTGTTTTGGTGGTGTTGTTTTTTTTTTTTCATCTAAACTGATCACAGCAGAATGGGAAAAGGAGGCATCACATCTAAGACGAGTATATAACAAAATCCGGAATCTTCAGAACTTGTCTAACTGGCGCAGAGTCCCGCAAAGAAATGATGGAATCCACTATGCCGAAAAGAGATCGCCATGAGAGAATGGTCTCAAGAGTTTCCTGGGTGCTACTCCATGATGGTCGGCCAAGTCTATTCGCCCGGCCGCCGGGTCGATATCATGGGCTAACTAAGCTGGTTCCGGCCGCCGTGGTGATAACACGCACTTTCCAAGAAGTACTCATCCCAGCTTGATTGTGAGATCACTAGACGCAATTTTCTAATATCGCATAAGGGTTTTAATGTTGAATTAAGTACGGGAAGAGGTTTGAGAATTACATTTCGGTTCGGTGGGTTTGGCTAGCTATTTAAGTTCCCACCTGCCTAGATTCACAATTATCCGGAAAATACACAAAGGACAGAAAAAAAATATGCGTACAGCATTGTTCCTTTCAGATTACAAGCTCTCCCGTTATTTTTCTCTGGCAGTGTGCACTGGTAGAAAATTGGACAGAATATTATGCCTAATTCTCTTCTTAGAAGACAAAATTAACCCACTTTTTTTTCTGTCTCTCTTAAACCCTGTCTCTTGCTCTCTTCGATACCTCTCATTCTTCTCCTATCTTCTGATTCAAGTGGAAATTATGCTTGCTACAAGGCACCCCGACCTTCTCTCCTTCTTTTTCGCTTCTGTTTTCTATTCCGACCCTTTTACAACAACTCTTTCACAAACTTTCTGTTTCGCTCCACACTTTCTTACTTGCTCTAACTCTCTCTTTCTCTCCCTCTCTTTCTCTCTTTCCTACTCCACAACGACCCGTAACATCTCATTATGCTTTTTCTTGTGCTCCCACTAGTCTATCCCCAACTCCACTTCCTCACCTCGCTCTTTCACTTTCATTCCATTGTTCGTTATTCCTTTCTTTCTCTGTCTCACTAATCTCTTTCTCCTTTACTGTTTTATTCCACTCTCAAAGTCTCAACACAAGTGAAAAGCTATTGATATATTGTATTACTGGCCACTAGCCTACAAGAAATAAATTACAAACTGTCTCAATAACAATAACAATATTTAGCTCATGTTTCGTATAATAAACATATGAGCAATACACAAACTTTTTGTAAAGTATAATAAATAATCAACAATATATGTATATTTGACTACATCCACTCGCAAGCATACGCATAAAGGGCACACAGTGGTAAGGATTAATGAAAAATCGTATTTAATACTTTCCTTTCAGGCGGCTGGATACTGGAACTAGTAGTTGAAATGTTTGTCTATGTTTTAATATGGTCAGTAATTATCTTGATACATTTTGAAAGTGAATTCAAAAGCTTGGGATTAGTGGTTCTCAGTAAGCCTACAAAGTTTATAACATTGGGATAGCGATGATAATACCTTGGCAAGAAATGTCCTCGGGTTTCACAGAAATATTCACAAGTCAGTAAGTAATGGAACTCATCACCTGTCTTTTCTATAGAGGTGGCAAATCCTATCTTGATAGGGTTTTTGTTGGAACGTTCCTGTCTCAACACAAGAAGCTCACAAACAAACCAGCTGGACCAGCGGCGTCAAAATATATCCTCTCACATTCTCCTCCTAACTTTTCTCACTCACTTACATCCCAGTTTTCTCTCTCTCTCTCTCTCTCTCTCTCGCAAGAAATCACGAACAAACTGTACACAGAGCGTTTCAACACTAATCCTCATTTCCTACTTTACTTCAATTCCCTCTCTCATTCATCACATAATGCTTTCTTTTTCTCAGTCTCTCTCCTTGCCCCCACTTCTCTCCCAAGCTAATTCTTTCGTACCTTCAACATCGTTAAGTCAGAACACTCTAACCTTGATAACTAACATGCACTTGCTGAGGCCGCAAGCCGACATCGTCTATTATCGTCTATTATATTATTTATTTCTCTACACGCCCCCAAAGAGGATTCCCCTAAACATCCACTCTGTTATCCCATATCCACAGGTGTCCCCATCCTTAGATAATTCTATTTAGAAGCAGGTTTCGTAGTGCACAACCACCTAGGACATCATGTAACATGTTTAAGATATCAGCTTTTTTAGTGAGTGCGGTCGATCCACTGACGTCGATGGCATGTAAACATGTTATGTTCACGGAATGTCTTGGCCGAATAAATGGTACATTTTGACACTCATACAAAACTGAATAGATGTAGCACACATTAACACACATGCTGAGTTTGTTGGGTTTTTTTTGGATTTGGGGNTCAGGGCTGGTCATGGCTAGCAGTTAGAGAGAGAGAGAGAGAGAGGGGGGGGGATAGAGTAAAGCGGTGAAGTATTCAAAAATGGCAAGTCTTGATTCTTCGATTCAACGCACACTTGAGAGTGAAATTCCGACGTCTCAAAACAAGCTATGACACCTGGAAGCCGACATGTCCATGTCCGGAGCAATTATCTTTACTGTTCCATTTATCTAAATATAAATATTTAACTTGCACACGGCTAATTTAAACAAACCAACAAAACACGAAATGAAATTTCTACTTCGTCCCACATCATCACTGTATATGAAAACTTTCATAAAACTGGCGAAGCTTTATTTCAAAGCTCGCGTCCTAAGAAAATATAATTATTTTAAACTTGCCTTTTGCACCTTTAATTCTACATATTCCTAGGTATGTGTTCCTGATCCTATTCAAGGAACTTGAAAAAATGTAGCACTGGTGTCGGAAATGAATTAACAATTTCCAGCGACAAGACCAGCCCTCGGCCAAAACGCGATGGTCTTTAATAACAGACGCCAAGACTTCCAATATTTGGTCCTGTCTTTTGGTTTGTAACTATACAACAAATAAAATTTCAGACTTGTCTCCCCTCGCCACTCAATTCCCCCTCCTCCCCTATCCCCGAGTCCCCCTCCCGTTTTTCCTCTCCCGACCTTCTTGCCCAAACTTTGTGGCGGGTGGCACCTTTTTTTTTTAGCATAAATACTTCGATACTCAGCAATTTCGATCTCGGTATCAAGATTTACACACTGGAGTATCGATACCATTTCGTAAGATGACGAAAGAAATCCAAAGAATCGAGGGGTATTGAAAGGGCTCAAAAGATCCTGTGCTGAGTATCAGAATCGAAATAGAATCAATAATTTAGAATATGAAAATATTCAGGTGTCTTCCCACCACAAACTAAATCCCCAAGGTTTATTATAGGTGAGCGAGTAAAAGCTACACGTACATAACTAGCGGATGGAAAAAGTTAGGTAAGATGAAATAGTTCTATCTGTTCAGATGCCTGTATAACGACAGTGCAGGTGAGTGCACGCCAGACACCGCTAGCCACATCATGGAACGGTTGTGTCTTTACACTGGGAGGAATGCTTGAGGTATGTAGGTCATCAAGCCATCTGGATTTCTCTCTGTCACTCTCTCTCTCTCACACATTCACTCACTATCTCTCTCTCTCGCATCTCTCTATCTACACTATCTCCCTTTTGAATTTTGATTCTTCCTCACCGATTCTCTCTTCCTCACAAACAATATCATTCTTTCGAGCTCTGATTCTGTCTCACTCATTCCTTCCCTCCCCCACTCGAATTTTGATTCTACCAGACTCCTTATCCCTTCTCTCTCCCACCTCCACCCCTCCAACTCAACTCTTATTATCTCTTTCCACCTTCGGTTCTTCCTCACTCATTCTCTATCTTCAATCTCTGTCTCTGACGTGCAGTTTAGGGAATGGATAATAACGTTGACAGTATTATGTCCAAGGCACTGGTGTTAGCAAGCGACGGCGTTTATGCATAACTAAACTACAAATTATGAAACAAAGGGCGTGGGAACTGAACTTTCGGACCAGTGTCACTTAACTAGAGATCAGATTGATTGCCTCAAGTTCAAACAATAGCTTTCATTGGCTGCTACAATCATCTTACTTCTGGCTTTAGCCGCACACTCACGACATTTGTGTTCATAAGAAGAACTGACTTTTCGTGTTACTGACGTCGAAAACTAACAGCGTCTGTTAATCGTAACTCCCAATTAGTTGGAAAATGTTCAACCCTGCCATGAAGTTGTGATTAACCAAGATCGATTGGATTTCACGCCGAAAACTGCACAACTGATTATTAAAAGTATAAATTCAAGTCTACCCCTCTTTATCACTACAAATGATCTCTCATGTATTCGTAGACTGACTCTAGGATAGCCTAAGGGAAACTGGAAACCCACTGAAGTCAGCACAATATTCCATTACAATATTCCGTTCCAGTATCTGATGGTGGTCCTAATCTCTTGCTGTCCTGTGCTAATCCGTTTATCGTAGAAACTGGATAGTGACTGTTGTCCAGCTCTCCTGGCTGTAAAATATAAAAAGCCATAAACTGGTCTGGACCAAGGATTGTCTATAGCGGGACGCCGGGAAAACGAAATAGACCAAGCATCTAGTTCGTGTTGATGTGAATAACGTTGTATTTCACATAATTGAAGTTTGGATTTTAGAGATATGGACTCTACACAACCATATTGTAAGCACAAAAGACCTGGATCTTCATAATTACATTCTCAATTCATTTTAGTTTGAACATGATATCCGATACTGGCAGCGGAATCATCCAAAAATTCTGAACAAAATAATACAAAAAATTTGGATATGAACTAGTCTATAGCGTGAAATACGATCTCCTTCATCATCGGCAGGGACGATATGTTTATCATGGACAATGACTACGATAAACACTTCTAAGGGTGTAGAATATTTGAATATTCAGTGGAATATGTGGCACAGGGCACAGAAAAATGAATTAGAATAAAGGGCTGTGATTGCGGTTGAGGTCATTGATTTCGCTTTCCGTGAGTCTGATGACTATCCTGCATAATATGCATACAGAAGTTCTCAACTGTTGTTTTGTTTTCTTTCCTCAAGATCGGCGTCAGGCTACAAGAAAGCCAAATGAGTGACCACTAACACAAGTTGAGCCCTAGCACAATGACCTGCCTTTACTCAATACTTATCTTTACTTATTCAACATTTATTTTGCTTACCGTTATTACTAGAGGGTGTATGTACATCTCGTCTCAACTCCACTGTCAGTAATCACGGTGCTTTAAAGCACAATATCTCTTGGGTCGTAAAATACAAGAAGAACCCCGTCCTTGAAACTGACAGCACTTACACTACTGTCTTGTAAAGTACTTAATATCTATTTCTGTGCCATAAAATGTCACCTAACATGTCCGTTTCTGATCCCAGGGTTCCATCAATGAAGATGGTAAAGTTAGGTCAAAAGCCTGGCAGGTCTGTACCAGTAATACGATACGGAAATGGAAAACTAGGTGTTGTATAAAAATGAAATTTACTGTAGTTCTCTTTTTTCCACTCTGGAATTTCTTTTACGACTCATAAAATTTGTTAAAAGAGCATTTTAAAACCGACCGCATAACGCTGCGCCATTCGATAGTTACCATCAGAAAGCAAGTCCCCACCGACGAATGGCCGTGGAAACTGCCTCGGCTCAGATGGGTGGATCTCTTCATACTTTATAGACATTCGTATATCAATTTTCATTACCGTAACATTCGGAGGGACAGAAAACTAGCGATCTGCAAAGTTTCTATGCAGTATGAAATGTTTTACTCATGATATTTGGAAAAACAACGCTCCGGTATGTACAGCATGTGAGTGAATTCAAATTAATGATGTGTCCCTTCATGCTTCTCCTCTCCTTTTATACTCCGGGCGGACATTTAGGGCAAGGTGACTTCGATCAAGAATGAAAATGAGTAGATCTATCATCGTCCTTGAAGTATACGTGGTGGTTCGCATATATTTGTTTGTGAAAACATGATACTAGTCCAGGGATCATATATATTATGTCTGTGATCCCACTGTCTAATGGATGGGTTGTCTGGTGAAATCGAGATTGGTACGGACTACCACCTGCTAGAGTGCAAAAGAAACTTGTCAACTTTGCTTTTATTAATCTATTATATATTTCTGTTGACATCGTAAACTTAACAGAGCGTATTACTGGCAGCTTAAAGACACGGTGTCTCTGGTCGTAAAATTAAGGGGAACACTTGGTGCCGAGGGAGAAACAGACAGCAGATTTTTGTCTGTTTATCAAACACAAACGGATATCTGCGCAATTCTCATCCAATACATTTGTGTTTGTCGTCGCTGAATCCACTGTTTGCATGGGTGAAACTTTCAAAAGATGAACTTATAGAAACCCAGACTGGGGGTCCAGGGACTGCTCCCTGGTGGAGGCCGATGGGACCCCTGAAAAAATTTGCGGGTTTTTCTGCATATATTTGAGGTTAAATGGGGTATTTTGGGTTTCATTAGTATTCAACTGAAAAAAAAACAGTTTTCGTTCATGCGGTGATATTTATGTAAAAGACAACATATGAACTGTTCCGTTTCGCGCAACCTTCGATTACCCGATGTCAATAAGTTTACTGAAGGTTTTCACTCATGTGTATTATCGGAGGAGATTTCTAATGTCTAAATGTTCGATCTGTGGTAATATTACTCGCCACTCTTCTGATTCAAATTCGCTGGGATTATATTTTCAAAAGTATGCTCTCTTCTTGTTTACAAGGGTATGCAAAGGAGAAACATGACTTAAATAACAGAGAGAGAGAGCGAGAGAGAGAGAGAGAGAGAGAGAGAGAGAGAGGGAGGGAGNGGGGGGGGGGGGGGGGGGGAGACTCATCAATTCCAACTTTGCGGCCAAACAGTCATTTCAGACGCTCACTGTCCCCTCTGCGCTCTCTCGTTATCTCTCTCTCCCTCTCTCTCTTTCTTTATCTCTTTTCTTTTCTCTTTCTGTCTGTCTCTATCTATCTATCTATCTTTCTTCCTCTCTGTCTCTATCTTTCCCTCTCTTTCCTTCTTTCTCTTGTTCTTTCTTCTCTTTCTTTCTCTCTCTGACATTGTCTCTGTCTGTCTTTCCCTCTTTCAGTCTTTCTCTTTCACTTTCGCATTATGTGATTCAGACAGACGCTTCATAACATTCTACAGACATGCTATCATCCCACGCCATTTCTACCACCCTGCCGTCGCTTGAGGCGAACGAAGCACATTTCGATAAGGGAGGTCAAATTGCAAGTCAACACAGAACATACCCCACCTGTTTCAACGTTTAGCCCTGCATCTTAAAGTGATAGTTTATTCACGCAATGTTGATGCAAGACTGATAAATCAGTACAGTGAGTTATGACCAATTGTAGCATTATCTCTGGGTGAACTTTGACCTCTCTGGTCTACTTCAGAAAAATTTGGAGAAATCATTTTGAAAAGTACTGTAGTTTTAAAAAAACACGCACATTCGTACACACCCATATACCAACACACATACACACACAGATAATGCGATTCTTGGATTTTTACTTCATTTTGGTGTACTGTTTGAAGTATATCCTAACAGTGGGATTTTAGCTTCTTGCATCTGACTTTCTGTGATTTCTTATATATATTCATCATTTCTAGTAACCGTTAAGTTTAAAGTGGTGCAATGAGCAGGACTTTTAACTTTATACAGAAACACATAGAGAGGGGGGAAAGGGAGAAAAGGAAATGACAGAGACAGAGAAATGAAAGACAGAAAGCTTCAAATACATTATATAAAGCTGATAAAGCAATAATGTTCACGAAGTGATCTTCTAACATCGCTGTTCAGATCATGAAGAAAATTTGGGAGATGTTTAAAAGGAGTACCTGACAATGAATGAACTGTTTACTGCACAGCAAAGTATTGATTGTTTTTGCATTCATGTGACCAAGGAAAACAAAGTTCTTCGTCTTTTATCCGGACACGCTCAACTAATGCAACACTCCCACCTCCCCAACCCCTTTTCTTTCCCCCTCCTCCAACAAAAAAATCTGCATTTTCATCAGCACCACTTTACATTTTAACGAAACATTAGAAGCTGAAGCCATGATCTTTTTAGACAATCACTTCGTCTTATCTCGTCTTATCGCAATCCGCTTATTTGCAATGTCAGTGATAATGCAACATCGGTCCAGTCGCACTCTTTGTCAGCTGACAACTCTCATTACAAAAGTCAATGTGCAATTTCAACCCACTTTTAGTAGCAAGTTTTTCACTCCCAAGGGGTGTTCTTTCGATTTTGCTGTACAGGGGAACCGCCATCTTCAGTACTCTTTTAATAAGTAAACACTGTTATAAGGTATGAATTTCACACGCGCGAGTTCATAATTACTTTATAGTTTCACTGTTCCAGAGGCCTCACAGACCTCAATATTAATATTAAGTATACTTTTCCCATGCACCAACGGTATATTTATTATCAAGGTTTTATCGTATTTAATATACATGAGCGGGAGCGTCACTCGAAAGCTCATGAAAATGTAACTCGAGAAGGATTTGAGTTTGATTTAATGGCGCGAGGCGTTGTGATAAAACGGAGTCGAATGTTCCACAGCCACACCAACTTACCCTGAATAAAGCATGTTGTCCATTGCGCTGCCCCACAAAAAGTGACAGCGGCCCGGCTGGCGGGGTCCGGTCGGGTGTCAGGATGGCCCGCTGGTATATTCTGTTACAGTCCACGAAGATGGACAGGTGACTGCCACTGAGGGTAACGGCCAGTTGGTGCCACTGTCCGTCCGCCAGTCTGTATGGGAATGTTTCCACTTGGACTTGTTGTTGGTGAGTATAGTGGAAGCGTAGTTCGTCCTTCCTACCGCTGCTCTCGATTTCTAAAAACCTGGAGCGGACAAAGAGGAATAATCATTAATGACTTTGCCATATATAAACAGATTCATAACGCTCACTTGAATAATTTCAGCACGGATAGTTTGAAACATGATCAAGTCGGAATATCAATAACTAAATCAATCTATTATAAATCAACAGAAACTCAGAATTCAAACTTTCAGCTGGGATAGCTCGACTTCTGGTCACTGACGGATAGCCTGACTCTAAATCCTCTAGTTCAGGGGCATATCTCATCTTCTCTCTCTCTCTACTCCCTCACTAAGTCCCGTAAGCAATTCACTCAAGACCCCCCATAAGGATATTCCTTTAACTTCAAGGTGTCTTCTCCCTTCCCTTGGCCCCATGGACATAAACCTAAAATTCGGGAGGGAGGAAGTGGGGNGAAGGGGCACTACAAGATTCAAAGTCCCGCTTGAGGATATTATCTAAAAACTCAAGGGCGCACTTAACGGTATTATCTGAAAGTTTGGGCCACAATTCAGAAAATGGGATCTCGCACCGAAATTAACTCAAGTGTAGATCAGCATAGAATGCAGTCGCAATGAATACCCACTATCGTGGATGAAAATGTCATAATAAAACCTTTCTCCTCTACCGACTCTAATGCTCAGTACTGTCAGTACTATGGACTGCGCTAGTCAGAGAGTCGGTTTAAACCACCAGGGGGAGGACCACTTGACTAGTTCATGGATGGGACAACATCACGTGATCTGTTTCCCGTTTGTCGTTTTCATTTACCTCTTAAACTTTACTATGGGTGACACAAATAATGTTAACTGTCCTTGAACTTGGGGTCACCTTAACCCTCGCATCTTTCTTTCCTCCCTCCCAGCGGAACCGCTACGGGGATAAGAAGGTGTTAATTACGGCCTTACTCAGCATCATAAATCCTCAAGCCTTGACCTATTTCTCTAGAGTCACAGGTCAGTCGGTTTCTAGATCTGGTGATATCATTTTTAAGTTTATTCAGTATCTCGAGGTCAATACGTCTCTGATGAGGTCAAGTTCTTTACCAATGAAAAAAAAAAAATCTGATATTGTATATATATGGGTCATACCAAATCCCAGGCCAATGCCATAATGTGTTGGATAAATCTAAAGGATTTATTCATATAAATGAGATGATCTACTGCTTGCAGCTAAATAATATTATTCTAGCAAGTTAAATGCCCTTATAACATGAGTGTCTAAATCAATAAAAGAACCGAGAGTCTGTGAGTGGTAATAGCGATGAAAGTCTAGTCTGTCTGCCTGCATCCAACCGTCATCAATCAATTATCGTCTGTCGGCTCGCCAAGCTCAGTAAGGAAATAAGAGCGAGAACACACAAAAAAAATGTGAAAACAATAGCAAAAAAAGGCCAAACCAGAAGCGTTACAAGGTCATGGCTACCGTTGACAGTGCATCCTACCCGCTGCGGAGGAATTTGTAGATTGTGCGGCTGAGAATCAGTTTCAATTGAGGATTTATTTGTTTCGCGGAGACGCCCCGGCAGCCAGCCGGAACCCGACTCTGACTCATGGGATCGATGGACGTGAGCGGGGTGAAAAATAGTAACGAGCAGGATATTTTTTTGGGGGGTATCGGAACTTTCGACAAACCACACCCTCGATATCGTTATCACAATTCCAACTGCAGCTATTTCCAAGCTATTCTGCTTGCGTCAATACTTCTGGATTCCTTCTATACTGGCTCCAGGATAGACAGGAATATAAAGAAAGCTTTCACACGGGAATTTCCCTCTCTAACTCACTTGCATTTAATAAACACCTCCAAATTTACGGCGTATTGGTCCGTGGCAAGTTAAGGAAGCGTTTGGGATTGAAGATTTCTTTGGACTTTTTAAAAAAATATATAATACAATAGCCAGCGACTGAGAACAGTCTATTTAACGTTTTAGAAATGGACGCTTCTATGCACAAAAAGGTGGCTATTTCCTATGTCATGTATAAGCGTATAAATCGTATTGCTGGAAAAAAAAGGTGCAGAATCTCACGTTGAGTAATTTTCATTTGCCTACATAGTGCATAAAAGGGACAACTTCATGCATCAAAATCCTTTTAGCACTCAGTCAACTTATGCACTTGCATGCTCTACTTCACCAAGGAACCTATGAAAGAATTTTTAACCCAGTCTACAAGGCAGACATATCAAAACATGTTGTGGTTATAATCAAAGGGCCTGAAAAACAAGAAGAAAAAGAAGAAGAAGATGATGAAGAAGAAGAAGATGAAGAAGAAAAAGAAGAAGAATGACATTTAAAGAATGAAGGAAACCGGAAAAATGGAAGGAAATGACACAGAAACATTGGTATAGGAAAAACCAGAAAAGATTGCAACCAAATGGTAACAGTACAGTTGGCAAAACTACTCTGGGACAGAAGCTGCAGAAGAGGACCGGGCAATGGATCCTTCTTAAATAAATAGTCAGAGCCGGAAATGAATTTAGGTTCCTGCGATAGCACAATGTAATAACGTCATTTACATGGACACCAAAATTGGAGATTCGCATTTTTCTGTTTGCTTTCTTCAAAATGCTTGCTAGTCTATTGACAAAGTTTGCAACTTTCAGCCTGATAGCCTATAATAAAAGCATGCAAAGTTTGGACATGATGTGCTGCCGAGTATAGACTAGATGTCTTACGATCCATAAAAAAAAATAAAATATTACGAGCCTTAGCACAGAAATCCATATTCTGGGCTACCGGAAATAACATTAGTCTGCTCATGACGTTATGCATAAATTTGTATAATAGCTAAGAAGGGTCCATCATCGGAATGCCTCATTTGAATGGACGACAGTTTCTCGAACAAGAAACTAAGTAACCTGCTACAATCACTTTGAATAAAAAAAAATTCCCTCAATTCTCTTCCGATCCTCATTTTCAGGGCAAGTCGACCTGTGTATACGAGTAGAAATGTATCAGACCACACAGAATCTATAATTCTGAGGTCCGCATTGTGGCAATGCCCCACTGTGAGATTAAGGTTTGGACCCCAACTAATATGGACACCGATTCCTCCAACAAGATGCTAGGTCACCGGCTACAGTCACCTTGAAGTTACTTCTTCGTTTCCTTTCTGATGATCACTACCAGGGCAGGTTGGCATATATGTTAAAAAATATCAGACTGAACCTATCATTCTGAGACTGCATTGTTGGAATCCCCCACCGCAACATTATGTTTAGATCCCCACTGCATGAACCCCGATTCCTCCGACAAGAAACTAAGTAACTCAGCTACAGTCACATAGAGACAAAATCTCCTTCGATTCCTTTCCGATCCTCACTTTTAGGACAGGTCGACCTGTGTATAGAAATGTATGAGACCAAACTGAAACTATAATTCTGAGGTCTGCTCTATGGGACTACTCCCACTGTGGATTAAGTTTGGATCTCCATTTATATGGATGCCGATTCCTCCAGCAAGATACTAGATAAACCGTCTAAAGTCATCTCAAATCAAAACTTCTTTCGATTCCCTTCCGACTTTCACTTCCAGGGCATGTCGACCCGTGTACTAAAAATGTATCAGACCAGACTGAACCTATAATTCTGAGGTCTGCATTCTCCAGAGCGTCAGAAGCGAATCAGGATCAATGAAAGACAGACCGTCACGATACATGGAATATCAGGATCCAGCCCGCCACTAGAAACAAACTTTTTAAAAAACGTAAAAGGGAAAGGAAAAAATTTAACAACAGCAATAATTTGTTGTTGCGCGTGCACTCTGAGCCGGCTGATGGCGTTGTAGGAAGACAAGATGTGCTCGCCCTAAGGAAAGCGAGTCTGTGACATGTCACGGTACTCCGGGTGATTATGAACTCAGGGTCTACAGAGATTTCTTTTTCTCTGTAACATCATTTTATTTTCTTCTCATTTTGTTAGTACTGCTGCAGCAGCCGCTATTTTTTCTTTGCCTTAATTTCTTATTGATAAACCACTGTTTTGCTACTACCGATACTGCAATTACTACCAGTTCTACTACCACTACTGCTGCTGCTACACTACTACTACTGCACCTACTATTTCCACCACCACCACCACCACCATACTACTACTACTATTAGCACTCCTACTACTTGTACAAATACTACTACTACCACTTTTGTCCTCAAAAAATCATTATTACTATTATTACAACTATTACGACATTAACCACTACCATTACTATTACGATTACTTCACTACTACCACCACTACCATTACTGCGTCTACTCCTACAACCACCACTAGTACCACCACCGCTCTGTTGAGAACTTGCAACTATCCTCCTGCTATCATAGGATTATAATCATGAATGACATGATTACAACTTGAGATTGAATAGGGCTCTGATGCTGTAAAAGCTTTGATCCTAATATTTCTATGACAGCTTTAATTGAAGTTTAAGACTACTTAAGAGCTAAAGCGGTATACTGAGGCCTCAAAGATCTCAAGGTATCTTTTTTCCGGGACAGAGAAATTATTAATAACACAGTTCTGCCCTTTAGTCGCAATAGGCATTGAAAAAGCAACCAAGTAAAGCACTGGAAAAGTCTTCGTCACAATTTCTGTACCTTTTTATATATACACACACACACACACACACACACACACACACACGTTTACATACATTTTACTAGTCCATGACATAAAGTTGGATTCCATTTTATTCAGAAATTGCCTTATTCCGTCAGCACCCCATAATTATGCTGCCTCATGCCACTTGGTTCTTTGGAACCAAATGCAAACAAAATTCATGAGAAATTCTAAATGAAATAAAATGTTCTCTGCAGAGATGCAAAACCCATAATTTCAATTTGCACACTTAAGTGGAGCTTCATGTATGCTAGTAAGATACGCTTCAGATATTACATACAGAGCACTGAACAAATGCCCCATACGTTCATTTACTTACGACTTCCATTCGATGGATCTAAAGAGCAACAACTATTACTATCGCCCTATTTTTACTGCACTAACAACTTTACGATTTTTAATCTAGTTTTAATATTTACAAAATTCTCATAATCCTTTCATGACCGTTTTGGACCTCATAGTTTAGTACTTTTTTCAAGGGCATTACATGAGTGAAGTAAATGATAATGCTTTTCGTTTTATCCAAGACGGTTTCTCCACATCTACATACTCTGGATTTTGCATCTCGTTTTGTTCTCTCAACTTAATGTTTATGTAAGCGAATGGAACCTCGTTGAAAGCGTCATACTTCACAAAGTGCATAATATGTGAATGAAGAACAGAATAAAAGAGTAGCAACCTCGCATCGTTGCTGTCTATCAATGGAGATTTCAAAGGCCTAATAACGCTCTAATAAAATGGTTTTATTTTCGATGCTCCGTTTCACATGACGAACACACGGTGACGCTCCATGTGTACACCATCATTCAGCAAAACACTCGACGATGAAAACTTCCTACAGCTATAAGTATGGATTTAGGATTCATAAACGGGGACAGTTATTCGCATGAATTTAGGCTGCAATCCCCCATTTAACCGTTCACATACAGTCAAATTATGTCTCCTCTAGGTAAGCATGAATCCAAGCCAGTGTGATATCATGTCCAGCTGCTAGAAAGTGCTCTAAACGGACGACAAAGGGGCGACTTATAACCCCAGATCTTAACTTGCACAACATAATACAAAGTCCTGTTAAATCTACCAGCTAGCACCTGGAGAAATACTAGAACCGTTCTTTCAACGGATGATAGTGGATCCTTTTATATCTTCCAGTTATGAATGGGAATCCAGCCTGGTATAACACATGTACTACGGTGTCCATTCATCTGGTAGCGTCTATACCTTGATGGTAAATATCCCCCAAACCTAAAGGGGGGATCCAAGCTAGTATAATATCGCCACTGTGCTGCTAAAATGGCATACGTCAGACTTACACCATTTTTTAAATAGGGGTACCTTGGGTTTGTAAGATCAAACCCATGTTCACAATCACGATAAAACAGTAAAATGCGCCAGTATTTTCCTGCCAAAACAACAGTTGCAATGATACATGCTCATTTTTCTTTCTTCTTTGTCATATGATTCCCTCGCGTTCTCTCAGAAATGTGAAAAATGACAAAAGCCCTTTTCGAGACACAGTGACGATAGTGTATCTTATACTGTTCACTCACCTGCTAGTACCCGAAGAGAAAGCTAGAAGTGTGCCCGAGTCTCCCACCTCTTGCTTGACGGAACAGAGAAATGTGATCTCATTGAACTCCTCCAGGATGCGCAGAGCTTGGTGGGTGATGGGGCTCGGGAGTGCTATGTGTCGGTCAGGGTCTGAAACGAAAACGAAACACACATGAAAACACAAGTCAAAGTTTTAGTTGCGACCATGATAAGAAAATCTCTGTGCCAGCACTTATGCTAGAATTATAGGTGACCAGTCACCAGAGTCGTGAGTCGTATTGGTTCTACCTTACAAGTCACACCCTCTGCAACTTTCATCTGGACAGCGCAGTCAAGAATAAGGCAAATCCTGATTTCCGGGAAATTCCGGGAGATATGGCGCCCCAGAATGGGCATTGTAAAAGTCGTCATGGTGTACTAAAAGAAGGAAAGCTTCCATGCAAATACTAACTTCAACTTGCCAATTGTTGGTCACTGATATCACTTATACTGGGCTACGCGAATTTGCACGAGAACGGCTAAAAGTATGCGAATCCAAGACTCTTAAACCCGAATTTGTCGAAACCCAGACATGAATTTCGAATGCAGGCCACAGGACAGCCAATAAAATGCAAGTACGTACAATTAACTGTGAGGTATTCGATGTGCTCGAACTAGAACTACGAATTGGATAATTCGATCTTCGAATCTTGGATTCGTCGATTTCAAATCTTGACTCTGGGGAATCTTTTGCGAGGAACGCGATTTTTGTGTTCATGCATACCCGCACCCACTTGGCAGCGTTTGGTAACTTGGTACAATACGTATCTACAAATGCGTGCGCTAATCCCCAGGTGGAAAACCGGATCAAACGTGAGCAATGATGGTTACAAGGTATGGGTGGTCCCCCTTGGCTTGCTCTAATAATCTCCCCTAGTTTAGAGGGGCGCTGAAACTGATACACAGTTGTCAGATAATATACAAGGAAGACAAATCTCTTTTCCCCCACCTCATAACGAGTGAGCGCCTCCTGCCCTACTACATAACCTTTTATCGCCTGCCGTTTGTGCTCCTGACACCAGCCCCAGGTCCGCGACACCAAAACGGCGTGTTCAGATAAGACAGATGGTCTTCTCAGGCCCTGCTGACTTTGATTTAAAGGAGATATTATCTCTGTGTGGGCCCAACACCAGTCTCCATCAACATAGCAACTTTAACTTCATTAGTGAATGCATAGACCATTTTTTAGTGAGCTAGGGTGAACATGTGATTCTTCAGCTCTCTTTGCATCGGGAGAGCGCGCTAACTTCCGGTTTACTATGTCTCAACATAATAGAAGGGAGAGATCTTTGTCTGGTGCTGAGACAGACGTTTTCAGACGTGTATTTGTGAAATCGAGCGATACAAGTTCGGGGAAGAGAAAGATCACCAACAAATCGTCCTATCACCATCACCATGCCTCAAGCACTGAGACACTCTCAACTGGATCTTATTGTTTTAATTCACTTAGTAAAATTTACCCGGCAAGAGATTCATTTCCATCAAGCGGCAGCATTTGCCAAATTGCCAGATTCTCCTATTTCATATCAACTCACGTGGAACAGTTTTCTGGGGTCCCTATACATATCGGCAAGTCTGAAGTCTTCGTCTTACGCGACACTGTGTAACGTAAGATCTTACATCAGTCAGAACTAGCCTCGCATCGCCGAAGACAACAGTTTCTACCCATGTTGACTTATCCCCGGCAGTGAATGTAGCACCCGGCTTGCTCATGAATATTCCTTGAGAAACGTCTCTGGAGGTCTACCTTTCTTACATTCAGCGACAGCAGTCTTGGCTCAACCGGTTCCACATTCACAAGACCACGAAGCGTTGCGGAGCAAATTATGGTGTACTTTTGGGCTAGATAACAAACGCTATTTTCAAGTCTTGGTACTGATTTGGTTACACTGAGATTGTGAACGAAGTCTGTGTTTATTTTTATGGCTTGGAAGCAAATCCTTATTAAGGGCCTATATTAGAGTTCTTTGAGTATTTAAGGACCAGAGATCCCGACAGTTTTGTCATCCATCCATCTATCCATCCATCCATCCACCCATCTATCCAGCCAGCCAGCCAGCCAGCCAGCCAGCCAGCCAGCCAACCGACCGACCAACCGTCCGTCCGTTGGTCCGTTTTTCCATTCACTATTCCTTCGATCTGTCAACTCAAAAATTCATTAAGTCGACCAGCCAACCACCACCTGCTATTCAGCCATCCACTCTTAAAATAAGAAATTAAATGTAAATAAAGAAGTAGTAACTGACCAAATAAATATACATACAAACGATATGCACAAAGACTACAACGATCCCCAAAAAGTGTAGCCACAGTGTGTTGAGATAAGCCGAAGACTGATAGAGTGCAGGCCCAGGGAAAAGCCACGATGGTCCACTCATGTTCGCAGATAACCCCGACCATGCAGCGGCCCCCGAAGGTGCGAACCACCACGCACGTGCGGGAGACCTCGGACTAATAAATGTTTTATGGACTCGTGATGGACCAACCTTATGTGGTGAGCTGAGATAAGCTTGTCATGAGAAGGTGAGAGAGAGACAAGACCTGCATGGCCAGGAGGGTCAGTGGTAGGTATATCAGAAGGGTTCTCAACCAGGTACAAGAACACACCTATCCCTCGGATACCATGTCGCCTGGAGTAGGCGCTCAATGGACTTTCACTTCTGCATGTCTGTTGTCCACCTTGACATTTCACTGTTGCTTTGTGCCTCCCATCAACTTGCCAGCTCATCTAGAATTTTCTCTTTGTCTTCCTTTGCTTCGTTCATCAGTTATGTTTTCAGTTGTTACCAAATGCCGTAACTGTTAACGCCTCCTATTATTTATCCTATGAATGTCGTGTGATTCTCCTAACTGTCGTAAGTAATTTCATTTCATGATTGCTTATTTCAAGGTGTGCTTCAGGGCGCATTCGAATAGCACATTTATACCTGAAAAAACTCCACCTACTGATTCGAACTTACTTAATTCTGACTATCAGATCAGGTGAGTGGTGTTAAGATGAGTATACATGCCTAGACGCCGCCAAGGGATACGCCGACCAAGAAAGGCTGGGAACCCTTGCTATGGCTGTAAGCAGAACTGTGGCTATTTGGAGAGAGATAAGTAGAGTGCTCATCTTAAAAAAGACAAAAAAAAAAGTTTGTTTCTGGCTTCCCACGGCACTGACCAAAATCTGATGTCACCGTGGAGTCTGGCTCATCTTCAACAGAGAGTTCACCTCATACTGAACGGTCGCGTGAGTGCGATAGCCTGGCAAATGTCTTACCAAATACGTCTCTGCTTTTCATAATCCGACCTTGGTGCGGCGTCTAGTTGTTCTTCTTCATATTATTATGGTCATTTAGGGGCAACACACTGACATAATATACACTAAAAGGTTATCCGTGCTCTTTTTTTCTTTCTTAAATAAAATATTAGTTTCTCTACTTTCCTTTGGCTGTCATAATCTATGCTGATACTGTTAATCACAGATTAAAATATTCCATTTATCTTTCTTTGAGCATATGTCAATACCGGTGTATACTGTACAAATTATATGACAGGAAGCTACTACTGACTGGTGTTTGTCCTGTCTGAAGCTGAAGAAGAAACAATGAATAATCTCCTCAGGTTCTTTGCCTCTTTTTTTCACTACTGTATGAGGGCTCTGCCACAACATTAACACAGACTCACCTTGCTTAACACCTATCGTACAACTATACTATTAACTGTGAAACTCTTGAACTAATTTTTACTTGTGTTTATGGTCCATCCTCAAACCACTGAAAAACTGATATCCGTTGTTGTTGTTGTTGTTGTTGTTGTTGTTGTTGTTGTTGTTGTTGTTGTTGTTGTCTGCATGGAGAAATTTATGCGATTTAGAATCTATACAAAAGGAGTCTCATTAACGCTTATCAAGAAGTATAATTTTTAACTACATGTATCTTCAATCTAACTTGCAATCCTTTTTATTTCTCATGCTGGTAGTACACTGCCATAAAGTATCAAGACAACGGACTGACACAGACGTGTTAACTTCCAAGCTTTTCAATGACTGCATGTGTAATGAGGCTATAGAGATACATGTAAAATTATTCCGCGTTACTGGATATGATAGGAAGCAAGGTTATCTTCAATCTGCCTAGCCTTCCATGCTGTATTTTTCCAACATTTATTTTTGGAAGAGCTGTTCTTACTATAGTGCGTTCACAATTGTTTGATCAAAGGTTTTTCAACAGAACTTTTTTATTCCTGGATGAATTGTTTCCAAACTTTGCACAGTTGTCAATACCAATTTGTCTCAACAGAAAATATTTTTTGCCCCCCTCCTCTACGTTCGTTGTAAAAGTTTTCTCAATAATCGTTAGTAAAAAACTACATCTGCGGCCTGGTCAGAAATTGAGTATATTTACAGTGGTGTGACGTCATAGGAGAGCGCCTCAGTAGCGTCTTGATGCATTTTGATTATTCGCACCATCCTGCTTAAAGAAAATTGCATACATATTATGGAAATTTAGGATTCCGAAGTATATAGACTATATAATGTTTCTTATAAACTATCTTATTTCTTTATTATTAAAAAATTGAGCACCAAATTACTAAAAAGTTCATTCTTGCCACATCCTCCTCCAATACACGGCCGCCGTTGATAAAAAGTTCCACTGACAAATTTAAAAGATTTAGATGACTGCCACCATTTTGCTCAGTTCTCACATCTGGTTTTCACAACAGACATCACATTTCTAGCAAATGTCTAGTTGGTGTGCACACTTCCACATTATGACTCACATGCAACAACCAAAAATGCACCACTAGTGTTTTCTATGTACCACTAGATACATTTATTATCTACAGCCTTGTTCTATTCAATGGCAATGTCTCAAACTTTCGATGCTACTGAATGCACATTTTATATGCCCTTACGTGTAGATGCCAAAATGGTTTTGACTTCAGCACTACTTCTAGATAGGTCTTTTCAGTTTTTATCCTGTTTTTGTTCTGCTCGTTTGCATTATTCTGTTGCCTTTAAGTGAAGGCTTCTAAAGCGGTTTTTGGGAATTATTTTTGTGATCATTACGTTTAAGCAGTTTCTACCTATGCGTCTTCTTAAATGTTTACATTTTCAACTTTCATACTGTAAAACTATGCATGTTTGAGAAACTTGCCTGTTATCGTTTATTTCCAAATGTTTAAGAAAAAAACTTTTACCACAGATACAAAGACGATGTGAAAAAAATATTTTCTGTTAAGACAAATTGGTTTAGAAGTCTGTGCAAAATTTGGAAACATCCATTCAATAGGAAAAAAGATATTTAAAAAAAACTCTGTTCATCTTTTTGTGAACGCACTATAGACAATAATAGGTCATAATTATAAGTAACTACAATGGAAAAAATTTTTTTTTAAAATGTTGTTTACACAGTCTGTGCAGAAGTAGTCATACACAGCTGTGAACTTGCTTGCAGCATATTGCGTATACTTTCTTGATTTAGCAAAATGAATCCAGTCAAATGTAGAAACTCGCCTCGATATAATTATGACCATGCTCGCAGAAGAGGTGTACATAAAAAGTCGTCTTCTTCACCTCTTTTGATTCAACTTCTATCAGGCTGAAAAGTCAATGATAACTAAAAGTTTGGAAGTGGAGACTAGTGGTTACCCAAATTATACCGTTTGCCTTTGTCTGAGTGTGTACTGTACTACGTACAGCCCGAGGCCACTCTAAGGGTCAAATAAACTAGTCCAAAAGCCAGAGCTGTCAAGAGTCAATAATAAGAGGATATTGTGTAAAAACAATCGTATAACCTGAAATCAGACCGCAATAGTGTTGAGATGCAGCCCTGAATTTGTTACAAACATGTTGCAGGTGTCGTTTCTCAATTTTAAAGACAGATTTCATTGATGAGGGTCTGTAGCCTGCTGAATGGAGCCATTTTTATTACCTCCTTTTCGTCTTTTTTGAAACTGCGAAAAATCTAAACATGAAGAACCTCTATTGCAAACAGCATTATAATTTGACATAGTAATGGTTCCAGACTTACGGACTGGTCTCGGCTATAGCGGAACGCTCATGTCTTTCGATAAGAAAATCTTAGCTATATTAAACAGGCTTCACAGTTTGGCTCCTGCAACCACAAATGTTTACCGACATTTACAATAAGCCCACTGGATGGTGTAAACGATAGCATTGGTTTAAATAAGTGGAATACTTTTTCGGAATTTACTGAAGATAACATTATAGGAAAAAGGTTACTGGTTCAAAGAGCAAATCTAATTCAGCTTTCAAAACGTTTTGTCTGACAATACTGTTAGAGTCCGGTATGTCAGCTTTCGTTCTCATGCATTGCAAATTCACATTCCCTGAAGCGGTTGGATGTGTGTCATTATTATCTCTAACATTGCTTTGTTATGACGAAGGCGGTGAAACCCCGCAGTTGCTGAGAGTAGAATCTTGGCTAATGACTCGTCCTGCATTACTGTTAAATACTATCCGCATACCATCACGTTAATTGACACTCCCGGTCTACCATACTCTAAGATAATTGCTCCAATAATAATTACGGTCACATCAAAATTAGCCAATTATATTGCACGTTACTCGGGCGTGATTAGCTGCGATCTAATCATACTTAACTGAGCATAGCGGCGGGTGTTAAGTATAGAGGTGCAGTTCATAGTGCGACAAGGGTTTTCAAGGCTGGGACATCTGTACCCTTGAGGTACAACCTATCGTCCCTTGAGGTAGTGAGAACTAAATGGAAAAAGAGTTGAGAGAGAATTTTGAGGGCAAACTATCCTACTTGAAGAACGAGTTGAAAATTGTTAATATCATATGCTTCAACTGATGAAAAAAAGAAAAGCATTTGCTTCGGATATGCAACATTGTATGTACTGGAGGTATGTGAGATATGAAAGCTGAGAACCTCTGCAGTTTATAAACAACTGATGAGGCTGACTATAAGTTATGGTAATGTCGGGAAAGGATTTATTTCATTTCATCGCCTTCATCCACCCTTTTAACCCTCCCTCTCTCTTTCTCTGTCTCTCTCTCTCTCTCTCTCTCTCTCTCTCTCTCTCTCTCTCTCTCTCTCTCTCTCTCTCTCTCTCTCTCTCTCTCCCTTCCTCAATTTCACTCTCTCTGTCTGCCTGTCTCTCTCTTTATGTCTTTCTCTTCCAGATTGCTGTGTCACCTTCCCTAACATATCATCTTCAAGCTACTCATTTCCTTCCCCACTTAAGAACTGAAAGGTTCATAAGAGTGATGATCTTAGGACAACTGTGATATGCAATAGCACCAATAAAACAACAAGATAGAAAATGGTGAACAAACCAAATGCTAGAGAAAGCGTTAGAAGAACGGCAAGGCAGTGTTAATAGAGAATATGTAAAGACTGAACTTTGCAAGAATGCGGTCAAAATGCACAATTAAACCATGCCATGAGTGGAATCCAAGGACTCCTAGTTCCATTTGTTCCTTGAATAAAATATGGGACATCATGACTTCGAATCATTTTGTGCTAAAAACAAACAAACCAAAAAAAAAAATCCACCCACACAATGTAACCATTTAGTCCTGAGTCCCTCACTTTCTATATAAGTGATCACTTCACAGACTCCGAGCAATGATGCTATGTACGGTATGTGCAGTCTCACCGCATATTTCATCGTTCAGTGTCATTTTGTAATAAAAATTTATATTAAAACTGCAATCTGAAACACTCAGAAGCTCCTGCTTTGTCGCTTTACGGATGTACGCTGTAACTTGATAAATTAGCCTTATCACTTTCTGAAGCGGTCACTAGAACTTGATAGGTTAGCCTTAACAGTTCCAGGCAGCGGTTATGGGCCACCTATTTAGGACTTCTTGAGGCAAACATTCTCTATATTACTGTACTATCTAAAAAAGGTGGTGTATTAACATCCCCAGAAAAGCCATAAAAGAGGCTGGTGCCGTCGATAAACCGAAATATGAAAAGTGCGGTTCCTTTTCTCACCCACGAATGCCTCCCACAGTGCTTTCATAAAGACAATATGGGCAACTCAAGAACCTTTGGATATCTTCAAAACATCTCAAAGGTGCTGCTTGTAACGATATCACTGTGTTGCTAAGAAGAAACTTGTAGAATGCATAAAGTATAAATGGTTTGTGGTTTCATGTTTTGGAGTTATTTTAAAATGGAAAAAAAAATGCATAGACTAACAGACCCCAGGAATGCCTGGAAGGGTTAAACTAACCTGACTGAAAAAGAAAAGGAAATGACGCCAGAATAAGAGAAAAGATAGCTCGACTTCAATATGTATCAAAAGGGGTCAACACGTACATTCATTTCATCCGAAGAATTATGAGAGATAACCGTGGAAAAGAAATTTGAAAATCTAACAGAGAAACACAAGTCATGTCAACTGTGATTAACCCAATCAGATAAATGCTCTACGGCGCGGCCTGTCTGCGAAACGTCTTAAGATTTTAATCGGAGTATGGTTTACTTCAGAACGGAAAAACATCTGCCTTTCACAACGTGACATAAAAAATGACATTCAAGGGAGATAATTTTACTGATAATATGGGCCAATGAGCGGATTGTTTGTCGTAAAAATAACACCACATAACCTTGAGCATTAATAAAAGTATTATTCATAAAGATTTTCTCCAGTGTCGTAAATTGCCGTAACAGACTTCCTGTAATTTAAGACGGCTCTTTTTATTCCTATCATCTCGCCGGGTCATTGGCTGTAGAATCGTGTCTAGTCCGTGGCGATTTTAGCACAAGACAATCCGACGCGTCGCAAGATAGGCTCCGAATAGAGCTGTCTTGCCCTGAGGCCGCCTTGTCCTATGACCCCCTTACCCTATGGCTCCCTTACCCGACGGCCCCTTGTCCTATGGCCACCTTCCTCTACAGCCACCTCTCCAAGACCACCTTGCCCTTAGGCCGACTTGCCCTATGGCCACCGTGCCCTAAAGCCACTTTGCCCTATCGCTACCTTGCTCTATAGCCACCTTGCTAAAAAGCCAAAAGACCAGTCCATAGTCTCGAATTTGCGTGGGCGAAAGCCTTACAAATGGGAATATAAGTTTTTCTATTCAAAAGTCAACAGAAGGACACCGTGGGCGTGGAGTCATGACCCAAGTGTGACCTAGCCCCTTTAGGGTGTCAGGAAATCAAAAGCCCGAAATATCTGCTGGACGGGGATAACGTCTCCGATACTCGCTTCCGATTAAGAGAGTTTTATATCTACGTCCGAATTCGTTATGTCCCATTGTCCAGTATAATCACCATTAAGAAGCGCCCCTAACAACTTGCAGTCCATACCATTAAAGACCAATCCTTCAAGGTCTGAAGACTGAATAGGAAAATAAAATAAAAACGGTTTTGTGCAGGAACTCTCGCCTGTTCTTTGATTTAGGATTAGGACCAGGGTTAGCAAACAGGAAGCCCACACAGATTTCCACAGAGACAGATAATGTCTAGGAACTGTCCGAGGATGTTGTTTTTTTTTTTTAACCCTGTTCCCAACCTGTAACGGAACGTTAGATGGGACCGTACATGTATACTATACTGTCGAGAAAATGTTCCCTACATAATAACAAAAGACAAATAGATATATGAACCGAAAAGCATCCTAAATGTTCAAATTTGAACGGTACGTCAAAAAGTAGCTACACTTCTCGTGGGTTTCGTCAGTGCAATGTACTCTAGCGACGATACAACCTGTTGTACATCAGACTAATGGCGAACATTATCAAATAGTTCAGCGCCGAGACTCAGATGGCATTAACGGCTCATTTACTCTGGACGGTTTCAATAAATTTAATGTTCTACATTAAAGATTAGGTGCATCCAATAAGTATGGCTTTAAACTCTAATGGATTCCATGTAGTAGTATTGTAGTGGTGTCTACTAAAAAAAAAAAAAGTGCAATACATTTTAGAGCAAGAATCTGTTAGGCCATATTATTTCGGCGTTCGCCGTTGGTTTCCAATGAAAAAGAGAAAGAGAATGTTGCAATCAAGCAAAAAGTTCGATTTCGTGGTGCCCACTTTGTGATCGAACTAGACTAGGACTTAGTAACCCACAGCATACCAGGTGAGGAATAAAAAATGTGTTTACAAAAATTTAGAAAACCTTCACTAGCTAAAACGCACTATCACATGGCCATCGAAACCGCCTCAGTCCAGTGAACAGTCACGACATCCTGGTTTTCCCATGAATGGGTCCAATGATTGTACCTAGTGTAGATAATGATTACATTAATATGCAAATCTGTTCCTGATAATGCGCAGTTCTGAATGATCCCCTGGCGCCCCAAGGCTTTTGGGTAAGCTCAATCGCTGACTGTATCTCTTACATTGTCATGAAACGGGGGAAGCATCTGTACTGTAAAGTGCAAGTAGATCTATGTCATATTAATTTATTGTTCCGTGTGTACAAATAATGTCTTGCAGCCAGTCGAAATAAGGCTTATGTTGATACACAAGGACCTGGGATATGAAGCTCAGAATATGATCAGGGTCTATCGATATCAAATCTTGGTTTGTTGCGGAAATTGAAAAATGAAAGTAGAAGCATTTCTTGGTAACGGGACGGGTCACATTTCAGATATGACATGATTATATGGGTCTACGTAATTTGGCTACACACAAGTAGGTGACGCACATAAACAGATAGACAGTCACATATCCGGACATAATACATGCACGGAGGCCCAATACCCATCGATGTTTGGTCTCATAGTTAGTCAAGGGTGAAGCAAAGAACATACAGGCTGCATCGAAAACAGCTGAGGCAAAAGAAAATGTAAAAGTGGAGAAAAGGCCAGAGCAATTTCGCATGATCTACTGTTGCGAACAGAGAACTGCTGCTTCATTAACCTCAGGTCGCCCACCCTAGCAATTCCGATAATTAGCTTTGATATCTGCAGACTGGCCCTAGTCGAGTATTGGGATTTCTTTGAACAAGCAAAGGGAAAGCAAAACGGGTCTTTGGCCCTCATCCTTTCTCTCCCTCCACTTCCAACACTTATATACAAAGCGTTCCTGCGCCCAAGAAAGAAAGAAAAAAACACTTCTTCATTTTTAAAACTAATTCGGCAATGGTCTGGAGTGCGCCTAGATCAATGTAACGTTGGCAGCAGGTTGATACAAGATTGATTTACTTATCTTCCAATAATTCGTCTCATTTCTGAGTTTGCTAAACTGTTTATGTTTTGTCTGAAAAACGGCTCTGAGCAGTCGTTGTATGAAAGTCGTCTTTTTATATTATACGATCGATGCAAAATTATTGTGAATGTCTAAAGTACATGTAATGCATCCGAGATGACGAAGTCGGCATTTCATGGACACAATAATTGTGTCTGGTGCATTTTCACCAGATATGAAACTAACACAATGGACGTCTTGGGAACGCAGGCTTATGTTCCTTTACACGAAAACATTACTTCTGTTCGAGATAGCACTTGGCATAAGCTCACTAAAAGTTGCTTGAATGATATCCATGTTGAGGGGAAGTAGGAAGGGAATTTTTCTGATCGCACAATATGATTTTGAAACATGAACTTGAGGAAGATGCCATTCCCACAGAAAGTCATCATTTCTATAAGTCGCGATTACCGGTGGACAATTGAAACTCCTTAGACCTACAATAGGACGTGATTATGACATTTGAAAATTAAGAGGACAACCACTTAAAAAGGAGGTGCGGTCACTATCTAAAAGAAAACCAATATATCAGTGATCACAAACGGATTTAAATATATGAGAGACCTTTTGGGGACCGCATGTACGTAAAATATAGAAAGTATGAAAACTGATAATAAGAGGCCACTCCTACATTCCAATAATTAGCGGTGGCTGACAGGCGGACGAGCTGGGGGATTTGGAGTCTTGACAAGCACGGATGGAAACAGGACTTTGGATGGGCGCGGGTGGGATGGAATTGATCATTGGCGCACAGGAAATAGGATCAGTGCACCCCCCTCCCCCATAAATTCCTTCCCTCTTCTTACTTTTGGTGCCCTGTGAAACGTAATGCTGGAGACTTCAGTGATCCAGGAGTCCGTGTAGGGAAAGTAAGCACTGCTTAGGTCGGTACGATACAGCGGTGTCTGGAGACCATTTAATGATATCAAAAGAGACCTCCCCATCCTACTCAGCATGGCCTTCTGCGGATCATTTCGACAAGGTGGAAACGCTCCTGATAAGAAACTAAGTAAAACGCAAGTCGAGCATCTAGCTAGTCTAAATGGACAATAATGAAGATCGCCCAGGTAAAAAATCTAACGTCAAGTTTGTTTGGCTTTCCTTTCCCACCCGGCTGAGCTACGCCAGCGAAGACGTCCCAGATGGCGGCTTAAGTATTTCACGCTAATGGACACGCCGAATCCGGACAAGCATCGGACAAACAGCCTTTTAACCGGAACTCCTGGCCCGGCCTCACTTTAAACACCTGATATCCACATAATTCCTGGGCAAAAACAGTTGTCTCTCTTGGCGCTGCGGGGCAAGGGCTTACCTACAACAGCGGTTGACCTCAGCCCGGTGGGTTAAACGGCCTCGGATGAACCAAGACACCCCCTAGTAGTAATAATATTAGTATGTGTTCCTAGGGACGCCCTCGGGGAAAGTGTCCGCTTTGTCTGTTGTCTGGAGTGGACGTTCTGCTTATAGGAACAGTCCTTCTCCGTTTTTATCGCAAACAAAATGTTAGAGACCGCGCCTGGAGGGGTCGAAGTGCACGCGCTCACTCATCTTCCTTCCTCAGCTTTCAATCTGCTCATTTGCTTGTCTATCTAATCTATCTTTGAACATAATTATGTATGTATCCATCTGCTCATCAACCTTCTGACATAACCACCAACCTATCTTTCTATCTGCTCCTAAACTGACCCTGACGTTCCTTCTCTCACTATCAGCTTTTCAATTGTCCGCACTCTCCCTCTATCTCCCTCTCTCTCTGTTCTCGCTCTCTTCCCTCTCTCTCTCCATCTCTCCTAATCCCTTCCCTCCCTCCCTGTCTATTTCAGCATATATATACTGTACCAACTTCCAACTTGTCCATTGACCTGCTTGCAAATCTTCAACACACATCTGAACAACACTATGTAATATTATGTGATCTCCTAAGCATCTAAGACACTGCATGCCTTATCTATTAAAAGCGCAGACAGATACGACGGTCTATTCAAGCTAATTCCTGATTTCCAATAGTTAGAGAAGACAATCACGACATCATATCGCTAGCCTAAAATCTCTGATGTTGTACTTTCTCGCATAAAAGAAAATGAAGTAAAATTACTGTGGGTGTGCTTAACACTTGGATTCAAGCCCTACTGATGCATTATTATTCGAGGAAAGTGTTGTCACTTTGCCCTGCAGATAGCATCGGATCGCAATTTAGAGCGACCACCACCTGGTAAGATGCATTCAAAGCTTCGAGTTCGTAGGACTTGTACTCGGTAGTAAGACTTGTACTCGGTAGATAGTATATCGATGCCCTGAATCTGGTCATATGACTCACTACTTTGTCCTTATCACGAGTCAAATACGGTAAAGGTCAAGGTCACGGCGAGATGTCCCCAGTCAGGCCTGCCCTTTCCAGACATGGCCGGGGGCAAAACTAGAGCTGGCGTCCAAGATTATTATACAGCCTGTTCCTATTTCTTGGTCTGTGACTGACACACCGGCTAAATGGCCCGCGGCCCGCCGGACCCATCCACCCATCCCCTGTTCCGGAGCCAAGGCCCATACAACCTAACTACTGTAGCCATCCAATGAACCTCAAGGGAGAACTCGTGTATCAAATACCCAACATGTCACAAGCTTTACTATTCTATTTTATAACATTGCGTCTGAGTGAGAAAAGATAACCCACTTTGAATGACTTGTCTTTTCTTGTCTCCTTTAGTTTGTCCACCAATCCTTGTTTTTCCATCTCCTTTCACCTTTTAGGTGTTGATTGCTCATCATTTTTAACATTCATTCCTCTCTTATTTGCTTCCCTTTTCTCTTTTTCTTGTACTTTTATTTTACCTCCACTGCTCTCTCGCCTGCTTTCTCTCTCTCTCTCTCTCTCTCCCTCTCTCTCTTCCCATGTCTTTTTGACCTATACTGCCCTCACTCGCACTCTTTCTTTACTAGCCTCTTTTTCTCTCCCTCTCTCCCACTTTGCATCTTTTGTTTCCAGAAAAGTAAAAACGATNATATCTGTGTACCCCAAAAGCCTCTCACCAAGCTTCAGCTTTCTCTCTTCCTTCGTCAGCCTCCACTGCTCCACTGTATCAGCCCCCCCCCCCCT